>JAHIAM010003950.1:0-52746 GCA_021605205.1 Aegilops longissima | reverse complement strand
CCACCTAGGTACACCCGAGGCCATCCTTCGAGGCGCCGCCTCAACCAGCCAGATTTTCCACCCAAGACTTATGGAGGTCCAATGCTAGTGCTGCTCCACGCCCAAATGTGATCACTTGCTTCAAGTGTGGAGAGACGGGCCACTATATTCTAGAGTGTCCCTGAACAACCCCAATCAAGCCGAAAGTCTGCTGGCCACGGCAAGCCAGCAGAAAGGTGCCCTTATGTTAAGCCACTGCCACCGCCGTGGCCATGTCAACTATGTCTCCAAGAAACCTATGAGGATCCCAACGTCGCCCTCGGCACGCTTGTTAATTGCCATCCGCAACTGTTCTTTTGATACCGAGCATCTCATTCATTTATTTCTGAGAGCTATGCTCGATTGCACAACACCACATTCCGTGACATGCCTACTCCATGGAAATTAAACTCGGGTTCTAGATGGCAAACCTCTAGAATAAGTCATGGGAATGAAATTCTTGTTTACGCATTAGTCTTTCTTGCATCTCTAATAGCTCTAAGCACTGACATAACATCATCTTGGGTATGGACTGGATGTCACCATTACGCTTAAGATTGATTGCTCTACTAGAACTGCTCAACTTACCCATCCCCGCAAAACAAAGGATGTCTTAACCCGAAAGTTCAAGCGCCAGCTTTACTCCCAAATGCCAACCTCTTCCGCACTCAAGATATTCCGTAGTCCGTGATTTCCGGATGTCTTTCCGAGGAACTGCCAGTGTTCCACCCGATGTGATGTCGAGTTTGTGATAGATCTTATTCCCGAACCGCCCCAATCTCTAGAAGACCTTATAAGATGGCACCCCAGAACTAGCGAACTTAAGAAACAACTCGATGAGTCCTTGCAAAAGGTTTCATCCGCCCTAGTTCATCTCCATGGCTTGCCCCTGGCCCCTCTTCAAGAAGAAGGATGGTACGGATCGGATGGTTGTAGATTACCGACGTCAATTTGGTCACTATCAAAACAAGTATCCGCTTCCCCAGATCAACGACCCGTATGATCAGCTCGCCGATCCTCATTTTTTCAAGATGGATTTGAGGTTGGGTTACCATCAAATCAAAATCAAGAACGGGACATTCCTAAAACGTTTTGTCACTCGTTATGGCCAATACGAGTACACCGTCATATGTCCTTCGGATTAACCAATGCTCCAACCACTTTCCTCGGTTAATGAACTCAATCTTCATGGAGTATTTGGATAAATTGTCAGAGTATACCGGATGATATACTCATCTACTCCAAGAATGAGGAAGAACATGCCGAACACCTAAGGCTAGTATTGATGAAACTCGAGAGCACCGCCTTTATGCCAAATTCTCTAATGTGAATTCTGGTTACCGTAAGACCTATCTAGGACATGTAATCCGTAAGGGCATTGTCCAATCCCGAGCGGTTCAAGCCGCCCTTCATTGACTCCACCCGAATCGTCAAGCAAGTTCGAGTTTCTGTTTAGCTAGCTATTGCCGTCACGGAATTTCTAAAGTTGTTAAACCTCTAACCGAACTCCTCAAGAAAGATAAGAAGTTCAATGGACGCCTACAAGGCGAGATCAGCCAGAACTGAAAAGACGCCGACATCCGCTCCCTGCATTTGTTCCACCAGATTTCTAAGGACTTTATTATCTATTGCACGCCGCGACAAGGACTAGGTTGCATACTCATGCAAGATCGCCATGTGATTGCCTACGCTTCGACATTATGGCCCACATGAGGATAACTATCCCACACACGCATCTAGAGCTTGCAGAAGGGTTCATGCACTCAAAACCTGGCGACATTACCTTCCGGGTAATCGCTATAAATCTACACCATCACCAAAGTCTGAAATATATCTTCACCCAACCGGATTTGAATTCAGTAAAGACGTTGGGTCGAGTTGATTACAGATTTCACTTAGGAATATCCTACACCCGTGCAAAGCTAATGTCATGGCCGACGACTAAGTCGCAAATCTTATTGTAACAATTTGATGTTAACAAAGTCAACCAATTTCCACGAGGAATTTCGTAGCTTAATCTTCACATTGTTCCTCGAGGATTCCTCTCCACCGGTGTAAACCTACCCACGGATCAGATCATCAAAGCACGTAGGTAGATCCGGAGTCTCCGATTAGGAGAAACATCAAGAAAGGAGTCGCAGATTGTTCCTCCATTGATGAACAAGGTGTCGGTTCTTGGAGACCGCCTAGTGGTTCCTAAGGTGCGCAACCGAGGCGATTAATCCTTAAGGAAGCTCATGACTCTCCTCTCACCATTCATCCCGGTAGTACTAAAATGTATCAAGATCTACGCCGAGGTTTTGGTGGACTAGGATGAAGAGAGAAATCGCCAATACATTGCTAATCGCGACGCCTGCGTCGAAGTTAAAGAAGAGCATCAACGCCCGCTGGTACCCTTCAACCTTTGGAAATTCCTGAATGGAAATGGGATAAAATCGGTATGGATTTCATTACCGGGTTTCGGACCAAGAGAGGGAATAACGCTATCTTCGTTGTCGTTGATCGCCTTCCAAAGTAGCCCACTTCCTACCCGTCGTGAGAGTATAACCGCTAGTCAGCTAGCTGATTTGTACATCTCTAATAGTGTCTCTTCATGGTGTTCCATTGAAATTAACTCGCACTCGGGAAGTCTCTTCACCTCTCGATTTTGGGAAAGTTTCCAAAACGCTATGGGAACTCGCCTCCCTTTAGCACCGTCATCCCCAATCAAGTGGTCAAGTAGAACGAGTCAATCAAATCCTAGAGGATATGCTTCGAAGCCATCTCTTTCGCATGAATTGGGAGAAATGCCTTCCATTCGCCGAAGTTCGCTTATAACAATAGTTATCAAGCCAGCTTGGGCAAAGCCCTTTCAAGTTCTTTATGGACGGAAATGTCGAACGCCTTAACGGGTCGAAACCGGAGAGACAACTCTTGGCCCGGACATGATTCAAGGTAAGAGCGGTTCGTTATTCGTGAGAAATTGAAAACAGCCCAATCTCGCCAAAAGAGCCAATATGATCGCAAGCATAAGCCTATGGCTTATGAAATTGGCGAAGGCTTACCCGGGTTACTCCTCTAAAGGGAACCCATCGCTTGTATCAAAGGCAAGTTGGCCCTCGTTACATTGGACCCTTTCGCATTCTTGCCAAACGAGGGAAGTTGCCACCAATTGAACTACCTCCGCATCTTTCCGAGTCCATGATGTCTTCCACGCTTTCCCAACTTAGGCGTTGTTCTGATCCTATCCGGAGTGGACCACAAACGCTTGATCTCCAAGATAACCTCACCTATCGAGAATATCCCGTCAGATCTCGATCAAGCCGAGGCATCACCTCGACGCCGAATATCAAGTTTCTAAAGGTTCAATGGTCAAACCATTCCGAGCAAGAAGCAACTTGGGAAAGGGAGGATCGCCTTCGACTTGAGTATCCCACCTTTTTCGAAAGATCCTAAATCTCGGACTAGATTCTTTGAGTGGGGTGAGTTGTCACATCCCGCTTAGACCATGCATTAGGGTGCATCATGTTTAAATTTCATTTGAATTTGAAATGGGAAGGCAGAAACCCCAACCCCCCCTTAATTCAACTAGGGTTTATAAAATTATTTCAATGAACAAATGCCCTTCAAAATGTTCATCCTCTTTACCTTGGTTCGTAACCCATGTCAAAGGAGGTGAACCATTTTCTAGGTCATCTAAGGGTTCCAGGATTAATCCACAAGTTTTGAACTTGAGCATTTTTAATTATATAAAATATTTTAAATGTTCAAAATTGTCAAACAAAATGTTTCATGTTGGGAATATTCCAACAAGTGACCAGGAGCATTTTGGTGATTTTAAAATAGTTTTGGTATTTTAAATAAACCCCACAAAGTTGCAGAAATTAGAAAAGACAAAAGGAAAAGCACCGTCGCTGCGCCCACTGCGGGCCCACCCAGAGCCGCCCAGCTGTTGGCCGCCAGAGCAGCTCGGTGCCCGGCGAGCCCAGGCGCCACGCGTCCCCCCCCCCTCCCCTCAGCCTCCAGCCCGCCTACCCCTGGACACGCCTGTTTCCCGCCTTCGCTTCCCTAACCTGCCGACCACGCGCGCCACCTTCGTTTCCCGCCCATGCTCCTCCCCACCATGTCCAGAGCCCGCCAAGACTCCACTACCCCTAGCTAGCCGAGTCCCCCGCTAAGTGCCCGGACTAACCGACTCGCCGAGCTCGGCCCGGAGATCCTTCGCCCCGCCAAGATCGACCTCCCCTCACCCCGACGAGGTTCACGGATCACCGTGAGCCGGCTACCTCCCATCCTTCCACTCTTCCTCGCACCACAACGCCCCAACCACGATCGCCCAACGCACCGGAGCTCCCGCCAACGAGGTCGGCCACCCAACGCCACGCCACCCGGGTCCATCGGACTCACCGAGGCGCGGTCAACACCACACCCACGCCCACCTTGCCCCCAGCAACTAGTTCGAATCACCAGCCCCGGCCGCCCCCTCGCCCGCCAACTCGCCACCCCAATCTAACCCCCACCGAGGCGGTTCATCTCCACCCACGAGACGCCTTCCGACTTATTTAGTGGCCGGAAAGTGCAAGCACTTTGTCCCCCGCCTCGCCGGCTAGACGCCGGTGAAGGATCACCACCGATCGGGGCCCCGGCCCTCCGAGTCAATGACAGTGGACCCTTGTTAACTAATTAGGATTATTTAAAAGTTAAAGTTAAACAGGATGGCATGTATACGAGATTTGACCGATTTTGGGTCAGTCGCCATGCAGATGGTATCGAGCACCAATTATAGGATCGTAACCCTAGGATCGGAAAGCCATAGGAAGAGACCATTTACTTTATATCCTTATCATTCCGTAATTCTCCTGCTCATTTTAACTCCTCTCCGATTTTCAACATTCTAGATGGCCGCCGAGTTCATCCCGCTTTTGCTACGGAGTTTTGCAGCCCGATGAGACGATGCCTTCGCAGAAGCTGGTCCAGATGGTGAAGAAGCTGAATATTGCTCGCTCGATCACCGAAGCCTAATGCACTTCCGACGACACCCGCCATGTGATTGAAGTGCATATCCCAGAGAACCTTCGGAGGACACACGGAGCCTATTGACTTTGAGTTCACCGACTTCAATCGGATCATCGGAAGGGACTTGGCGATCTATCGTGCCCTTGGACATCTCCGGAGGATGGGACCAGCTCGATCCCTCGCACTCGCCATGGTTTCTCGCAGAGCAAGGAATGGAGATATCATTCGCATCGAGGACGACTCCACTCTCTTATATCCAGACTTGGAGTGTCTCCTCAGAAACGGAGATTCTGCACCGTAACTCCTCAGGCACACACAGAGACTGCCTGTGAATCGGAATGAGGAGAAGGCACACGCAGACTTTAACCATGAGGAAGAAATCGCGGACTTCATGGAGACAATGACGACCAAGATGAAGCCAATTAAGGAAAAGATGGACTTGGGAGAGGATCTTTTTCCGAGTGGAGATGACGGACCCTCGTGAGCAATGATCAGGATTATGAAGGAGTTCCACCGAGGAAGCCGCAAGAGGAGGCGCCACAACAGAGGACATCACACCGAGGATGTAAGGATTATTGATGAAGACTTTTAGTCGACCACCATATTATTTTTACTTTTCATCGATCAGCTAGGGTCGTTATTTTTGATTAGTCATGAGCTTTGTAATCGAGATTGAACCATGTTTGAGTGGAATGAATAAATGATTGGTGTGTTATATGATTGTGCATTCATATGGGTAGTGTTATTTCATAGACCATTGTTCTATTCTAATTTTCGCCCACTCCAAAACACCGATGCCTCCAGACGTGACACCGTTTTCCGCCAGAGCTCACCCACCGCTCCAAGCAGTTGAATGCCCTTATGCAGCTACTCATCCAATCGTAACAACAACACCAACAATCCACCACCACCACCCCTGTGGACAACTTGACTCGATTCTCGAGGCTGAATCCGCCGTTGTTCTCTAGTAGCACCGAATTGTGGCTGATGATTGGCCCGCAAAGTCGGAAGAGAGCTGATCACCGTTGGATGCACCGATGCAGAGAAGGTGCGCTTTGTCGCCGCATCAACTTGATGGACCTGCAGCTTCTTGGTGGGAGAACTACACCGCCACTTATCCCATTGGTGCCATCACATGGGATCAATTCCAGCAGCCTTCCGCACCGCCATGTTTCACCGGAGCCATGAGTCCAAGAAGCGTGAGTTCCGCAACTTACGCCAGGGAACCGATCGTGGCACAAGACGTGGATGAGTTCAGCTAGCTCGCTATGCCCCGGATGATGTGGCCACGATGCCGCAGCGGAGAAGTTTCTCGAGGGACTCAATGATGAACTGAGCATGCAGCTTATTGTGGCTACTTTCAACAACTACTGTGGAGCTGGTAGACAAGGCCACCATACTTGAAGGCAAGCAGCAGCAGATTGAAGTCGCAAGGAAGTACAGCCAGGGAAGCACAACTCAGAGCTCAGAAGCCCCGTTATGCACCATACTGGAGGGCACACCCATCATAACCATGGAGGCCATAACCATGGAGGAAATGGGAACAACCGCAGCCAGACAACAAGTCGGCCATGGCAATGGAAATGGAAACGGTAATGGCAATCAGATCGTTCTGCCCCTGCCCGCAAGGATCTCGAGCCACATCACCGCCAAGTGCCGTAAGACAGGCACTATGCCACCGACTGCCCGGAGGCTACAGAGGAATGGAACGGTGGAGGCTCAAATAAGAAGCCTCCAACTCCTCGTTTCAGTGTGAACCACATTGATGTGGAGGACGCCTATGATCAGCCGTACATCGTGGTTGGTAAGTTTTTATTGAATTCACGCTCAGTTTTGGTTCTCTTTGATTCTCGTGCAACGATTCATTCGTGATCAAGGGTAGTTGTGAAAAGTACGGGTTCCCACTAAAACCCTTAGAAGCCCCCTTCGCTGGCCCGCAGGAGGAGAAATGATGGCAAGCTTAGGGTGTCATGCACCCTCAACATCGAATCATAAATTTCATGCACCTTATAGTGTTGGAAACCAGACCTTGGATGTAATCCTAGGCATGGATTGTCGAAGTTTGAAGGGAACATAGATCGTGCTCAAGAGTCTATTCTCGCCACCACCCGGAGCGTAAGAGGATCAAGTATGTAGCCGCATAGCCAGATGAAGAATCAGCATTTCCTCACGGAGTTGTTCAGAGGAAGTGCCGAGTAAGATTTTCCCGATGTGTTTTGAGGAATTACCAGAATGCCACCCGACAGGACATTGAGTTTCGATTGAGTTACGTTCAGCAGCCCCAATATCCAAGAGACCCTATCGGATGCCACCAATGAGTTGAAAGAGATCAAGGATCAAATTAATGAGTTATTGGAGAAAGGATATATTCGGCCAGCTCATCACCTGGGGAGCCCCAGTTTTGGTAGAGAAGAAGGATGGAAGCTTGAGGATGGTTGTGATTATCGTGCGCTGAACGCAACCATCAAGAACAAGTACCTCTCGCCGATGATTAATGATCTGCTTGATCAGCTAGTTGGAGCCAAGGTATTTTCTAAGATCGATCTTCGATCAGGTATCATCGCTGAAGATCCGTGAAAAGGATATACCCAAAACAGCATTCACTACTGTGTATGGTTTATATGAGTATACCGTCATGTCATTTGATTGACTAATGCCCGCATATTCATGAATTTGATGAACAAGGTGTTTATGGAATATCTGGACAAGTTTGTCGTGGTGTTCATCGATGATATATTGATTTTCTCCAAGAGCGAGGAAGAGCATAAGGAACATTTGCGTAGTTCGAGAAACTTCGAGAACATCAGTTGTATGCCAAGTTCAGCAAATGTGAATTTTGGCTAAAGGAAGTTGGATTCCCGGACATGTTATTTCAGGAGAAGGAATAGCAGGATCCCGCCAAGGTTGAATCACCACCGACAAGAAGTCACCCACCTCACCAAGGAGATCCGCAGCTTTCTGGACCAGGATATTATCGAGGTTTATTGAGAACTTCTCAAGATTGCCAAGCCCATGACTGAGCTGAAGAAGGAAGCCAAGTATGTTTGGACCGAGGAATGTAGCAGTTTTCAGGAATTGAAGAAACGGTTGTTAAATTTCAAGCAGGTTGATTTTGTTGGACATACACAAGGAATACCAGGTTTATCTGGACGCTTCTCGCAAGGACTCGGAGGAGTACTAATGCAGGAAGGAAAGTTTAGAAGCAGCCTGTGACATAACACCCATGAGATGAATTATGCCACATGATTTGGAGTTAGCAGCCGTAGTGCATGCACTCAAGACTGGAGACATTTCCTCATCGGAAACTTGTGATGTTTACACAGATCACAAGAGCTTGAAGTATATCTTCACGCGAAAGAGTTGAACCTCAAAGTGCGAGGAGATGGCTAGAGTTGATCAGGACTATGACATGAGATTGCATTACCACCCGTAAGGCTAATGTTAGCAGATGCCTTGAGCCGTAAGAGTTATGTGAATACCCCACAAAGGGAGGATTACCCTGTGAGTTAGCCGATGATCTTCAGATCTCCGATCGGGAGATAGTCCGAGAGGATTTGTTGCAACTCTCGAAGCATACCAGCTTTGGCCGAAGGATTCGTGAAGCCCGTAAGCCGGACAAGGAAAGTGAGATAAAGCAAAGATGATGAAGGAAAAGCTAAAGGGTTCTCGTAAGGATGAAACGAAACTATATGGTTCGAGGATCGATATGTGCCCAATGATCCCAACTCAGAAGCTAATTCTTCAGAGGCTCATGATTCACAGATTTCGATTCACCTCGCAACACCAAGATGTACCGGATTTGAAGGAAAGTTTCTGGTGATGTATGAAGAAGGATATTGCCGAGGAGGTATTACCGCTGCTCCTAATGATAAAGATGAATTGACCCCGAAAGAATTATTACAAAGTTATAGGATGGTAATTGATTTCCGCAAATTAAATAAATCTACTAAAAGGATCATTACCCTTACCTTTATCGATCAAATGCTAGAAAGATTATGCAAAAATACACATTTTTTCTTTTCTAGATGGTTATTCTGGTTTCTCTCAAATACCTTGTTCACCCAATGATCAATCAAAGACTACTTTTACTTGCCCTTTTGGTACTTTTGCTTATAGATGTATGCCTTTTGGTTTATGTAATGCACTTGCTACCTTTCAAAGATGCATGATGGCTATATTCTCCCTCTCCGAAAAGATTTGTGAGGTTTTCATGGACGATTCTCCGCCTATGGATCCTCTTTGATGATTGCTTGAGCAACCTTGATCGAGTTTTGCAGAGATGTGAAGAAACTAATATTGTCTTGAATTGGGAAAAGTGCCACTTATGGTTAATGAAGGTATTGTCTTGGGGCATAAAGTTTCGAAAGAGGTATTGAAGTTGATAAAGCCAAGGTTGATGCTATTGAAAAGATGCCATGTCCCAAGGACATCAAAGGTATAAGAAGCTTCCTTGGTCACCGGTTTTATAGGAGGTTCATTAAGGACTCTCCAAAATTTCTAGGCCATCGACTAATTTATTACAAAAGATATACCATTTGTCTTTGATGATGATTGTGTAGAAGCATTTGAAATACTTAAGAAAGCATTGATCTCTGTATCTATTGTTCAGCCACCGATTGAATTTACCTTTGAATTATGTGTGATGCTAGTGATTATGTCAGAGGTGCTGGTTCTAGGGCAAAGAGTTGATAAGAAATTAAATGTTATCCAATATGCTAGTAAGACTCTAGACAATGCTCAGAGAAATTATGCTGCTATCAAAAAGAATTCTTAGCAAATGATTTGCTTGTGATAAGTTCAGCACTTTATATTGTTGATTCTAAAGTAACTATTCACAATCGATCATGCTGCTATTAAATATCTTATGGAAAATAAAGATGCTAAACCTAGACTCATTAGATGGGTCCTCCTGCTACAAGAATTTGATTTGCATATTGTTGATAGAAAGGAGCCGAGAACCCCAAGGTGCATAACTTGTCTAGGTTAGAAAATGTTCTTGATGACCCACTACCATCGATGATAACTTTCCGATGAGCAATTAAATGTCATAAATGCCTCTCGTAGCACTCCATGGTATGCTGATTATGCTAATTATATCGCTATAAATTTATACCACCTAGTTTCACATACTAGCAAAAGAAAAGTTTTTATATGATTTGAGACATTACTTTGGGATGACCCACATCTTTATAAAGAAGGAGTAGATAGTTTTACTAGACGCTAGGTACCGAGCATGAACAGAATAGTATCCTATGCAAGTGTCACTCCGAGGCTTATGGAGGACACCGCTACCGTAGATAGAACTGCACATAAGGTATTGCAATCTGGTTTTATTGGCCTACTCTCTTCAAGGATGCCCGTAAGTTTGTCCTACCTTGTGATGAATGTCAAAGACTTGGTAATATTAGTAGACATCAAGAAATGCCTATGAATTATTCACTTGTTATTGAACCATTTGACGCTTGGGGCTTTGATTATATGGGATCTTTTCCTGCCTCTAATGGATATACACATATTTTAGTTGTTGTTGATTACTAAGTGGGTCGGGCTATTCCAACTAGTAGTGCTGATCATAACACTTCTATTAAGATGCTTAAAGAAGTTATTTTTCCAAGGTTTGGAGTCCCTAGATATTTAATGACCGATGGTGGTTCACATTTTATTCATGGTGCTTCAGAAATGCTTGCTAACTATGATGTTAATCATAGAATTGCATCCCTTATCACCCACGCTTTAGTGGTCAAGTAGAATTGAGTAACAGAGAGCTCAAATTAATTTTGCAAAAGACTGTTAATAGATCTAGAAAGAATTGGTCCAATAAACTTGATGATGCATTATGGGCCTATAGAACTGCATATAAAAATCCTATGGGTATGTCTCCGTATAAAATGGTTTATGGGCCTATAGAACTGCATATAAAAATCCTATGGGTATGTCTCCAGATAAAATGGTTTATGGAAAAGCATGTCACTTACCTCTAACTAGAACATAAGGCTTATTGGGCTATTAAAGACCTCAATTATGATTTCAAACTTGTCGGTGAGAAGAGGTTATTTGATATTAGCTCACTTGATGAATGGAGAACCCAAGCTTATGAAAATGCCAAATTGTTTAAAGAAAAGTTAAAAGATGGCATGACAAAAGGATACAAAAGCGTGAGTTTAATTTAGGTGATTATGTATTGCTATACAACTCTCGCTTAAGATATTTTGCAGAAAAACTTCTCTAAATGGAAAGGCCCTTATGTTATCGAGGAGCTCTATCGCTCCGGTGCATAAAATCAACAACTTCAAGGCACAACCAAGGTGGTGAACGGTCAAAGAATCAAACATTATATCTCGTAATCCCATAAATGTTGAAACCAATGTTATTGAAACCGTAACTCCGGAGGAATACATATGACACTTTCCGAACGCTTCATCTCCAAAAGGAATAGGTATGTGGTAACGTAAGTAAACCAACTCCAAAACAGTTTTAAGGCAATATTTCTCCGCTGGAATATTTAGAAAATAGAAAATAGAAGCAGTCTGAAGGACACGAGGCTCCACGAGTGGAGGGCGCGCCATCCCATCGGGCGCGCTTCTACCTCGTGGGAACCTCGTGTGCTCTCCGGACTCCTTTTTCTGCACAATACGTATTTTGGTCTCAGAAAATTCATTATATAATCTCCTCAAGGTTTTGACTCATGTATCACGCGAATTGTCCTCTATTCTAGTTTCGAGTTGTTCTCTCGTCAGGTTGTCAAGGCTGTGCATCATGTCATCCCTCCTCCAACAATGGTGACAACGATGCTTGGATAATGAAGATAGAGTCAAGAGGGAAGAACCCATGGAGATCAACCAGATGAAGGGATCAAGAAGGCCATGGAGGACCAAGTTCGCAATGTAAGACATCCTTCAACTTGATCATAATCTTCTTACCCCAACTGAGATTGAAGCTTTCAAGATGATAGAGTTAGCTCAGATACGTAACAAGTATCTCACACGGAAAATATTTTGTTGAAGGACCATATTGTTGCACTCAAGGGCATTATCCGCAAGTCGGAGGACCTCTTACGCCGATGTGCGACTATTCAACAACTCCACCTTCTTCACCAACAAAGAAGGAGACATAATCACATGGGTATGGCACTTTGGCAATCGCCAAGCTTAGGGAGGTGCCCTAGTATCATATCACCATCACACTCCTATCTTTACTGCTTTTGTTAGTTCGATCCTATTTAGTAGTATCTTGATCTAGTAGAATAAAAGTTTTGGCATGATCTAGTTTTGAGTTTTGCTTTATGATCTATCTATGTAATCGAGTCCGTGAGCTATATAATAAAGGTTAGTGTTGAGTCAAGGGCTTGATTATTTTGCCATGATATTGAGTGAATAAAAGAAAAGAGAAAAGAATAAAAAAAGGGGAACAAAGAGATCATATTGATCTTATCGAGAGTAATGACTTCACATAGAAAGAGTATGATGATTAAAAATTGTTGAGAGTTGGCAAACATAGCTTTGGTCATCATTACAATTAATAGGAAGTAATAAAGAAAGAGAGGTTTCACATATAGATATACTATCTTGGACATCTTTTATGATTGTGAGCACTCATTAAAATATGACATGCTAAAGAGTTGATGTTGGACAAGGAAGACAACGAATGGGTTATGTTTTCTTATAATCTCAGATAAAGTATATTTTCATGGATCATCCAACATGTTGAGCTTGCCTTTCCCCTCATGCTAGCTAAATTTTAGCACTAAGTAGAGATACTACTTGTGCTTCCAAAAACCCTTAAACCAGTTTTGCCATGAGAGTCCACCATATCTACCTATGGATTGAGTAAGATCCTTCAAGTAAGTTGTCATCGGTGCAAGCAATAAAATTGCTCTCTAAATATGTATGATTGATTGGTGGAGGAAATAAGCTTTATACGATCTTGTGATGTGGAAGGAATAAAAGCGATGGACTGCATAATAAAGGTTCATATCACAAGGCAATATAAAGTGACGTTTTTCGCATTAATATTTTGTGCATCAAACCCCGAAAGTGCATGGCAACCTATGCTTCCTCTCCTCAAGGGCCTATCTCATACTATTATCTTCTACCTTATGCAAGAGTCATGGTGATCTTCACCTTTCCTTTTTATTTTATCCTTTGGCAAGCACGGTGTTGGAAAGATCCCGATAGATATATCTAATTGTATGTGGGTTAGCATGAATTATTATTGTTGACATTACCCTTGAGGTAAAAGGTTGGGAGGCGTAAACTATAAGCCCCTATCTTTCTCTCTCAGTCCCATTAAAACTCCATAACCACAAGTATTGCGTGAGTGTTAGCAATTATGAAAGACTAAATGATAGTTGAGTATGTGGACTTGCTAGAAAGCTCCGACATAGACTCTTTCTCGATGTTATGATAAATTGCGCTTGCTTCAATGACTGAGATTATAGTTTGTTGGTTCTCAATAAAGTTTAGGATTCGTACTTTGCATTGTGAATAGATTATTACTTGAGCATAAGAAATCACATGACAATATCCATATATGTTGTTGTTATGAAAATAATCATGATGCCCTCATGTACGATTTTATTTTATCGACACCTCTACCTCTAAACATGTGGACATATTTATCGTTATTCGGCTTCCGCTTGAGGACAAGCGAGGTCTAAGCTTGGGGAGTTGATATGTCCATTTTGCATCATGCTTTTATATCGATATTTATCGGATTATGGGATGTTATTACACATTATGTCACAATACTTATGCCTATTCTCTTATTTTACAAGGTTTACATAAGGAGGAGAATGCCATTGGAATTCTGGCCGAAAAGGAGCAAATATTAGAGACCTATTCTGCACAACTCCAAAAGTCATGAAACTACACGAAGTTATTTTTGGAAATAATAAAATATTGAGCGGAAGAAATACGCCGGGGTTACCACCTGCCCACGAGGGTGGGGCGCGCCCCTGCCTGTGGCCCCCTGGGCTCTCCGTATGGCCATCTTCTCGCTATATGAAGTCTTTCACGAGGAAAAATCATAAGCAACCTTCGACGAGACTCCGCCACGAGGCGGAACTAATCTAGGGCTCCAGCAGAGCTGTTCTCGGCCGGGACACTTCTCCGGAGGTGGAAATCATCGCCATCGCATCACCAACGCCTCCTCTCATCGGGAGAGGGCAATCTCCATCAACATCTTCACCAGCACCATCTCCTCTCAAAACCCTAGTTCATCTCTTGTATCCAATTTTGTCTCCAAGTCCGGATTGGTACTAGTAGGTTGCTAGTAGTGTTGATTACTCCTTGTAGTTGATGCTAGTTGGTTTATTTGGTGGAAGATCATATGTTCAAATCCTATATGCATATTAATACCCTCTGATTATGAACATGAATATGCTTTATGAGTAGTTACGCTTTGTTCCCGAGGACATGGGAGAAGTCTTGCTATTAGTAGTCATGTGAATTTGGTATTCGCTTGATATTTTGATGAGATGTATGTTGTCTAGTTTCTAGTGGTGTTATGTGAACGCCGATACATAACACTTCACCATTATTCGGCCTAGAGGAAGGCATTGGGAATTAATAAGTAGATGATGGGTTGCTAGAGCGATAGAAGCTTAAACCCTAGTTTATGCGCTGCTTCGTAAGGGCTGATTTGGATCCATATGTTTCATGCTATGGTTAGGTTTACCTTATGTAAGTGCATCTAGTGCCCTTAGTGATTTTGGTGTATTGAAGACTTATAGGTTAAGGGACTAATGTGTTTGTGAGTGTACATGTTCTATAAGTCTATGAGGAGTCTGATATTTACAAAGGAAAGTCTAATTCTAAAAATGAAGTTCTTCGATCAAGACTTTGATATTCAAGACTTTCTCAAGACTTTGAAAGTGAAGAAATTGGTGTGACCTTGAAGACTTGGTATTCATTTGTGGAACATGAAGCGTGAAGACTTTTGTTTTCGTAGTTTCGCTTTCTTTCTTGAGTCATAGGAAACACCATACCGTTAAAGGGGTCGAGGAAATACTAAGGAAAAATTTCCATGTGATGCTCAACTCAAAATCCTACACCTACCAATCCTTCGAGTGAAGCCTTTGAAATCTCAGACAGCTCACTAATTTCTTCAAAGGATGAGACGTAAGTTCTTCCGTCACGAGGAATTTGTTCTGACCGAGGAGTTAGGAATTCGCCATGGATTGCCTACACAAGGAGGAACATGATAGCCCCGAGGAATTTGAGATTCAAATTTCCGATGTTGTTGTGCTGCGCGCGCCACCTGTCCCAAAATATCTTATCCATCTAACGGTCATATCATTGAAGGGCATTTATGTCTTATCATGTCGGCTTGCTCCTAGGCTATAAATAGCCGCCTCTACAACCACGAGCTGGTTGGCTGCTCCGAGAGAAACTTGACACTTGTCATTTGAGAGCAACCCATCCTCCGAGGACTTTGAGCGAAAATCATCGAGTGAGGAAAACCCAAACACCAAACCCTCAGAAACCCAAAGTGATTGAGCATCACTAAAGAGATTGATCCTGCGTGGATCCGACGCTTGTTACCTTTGAAGACTGTGCTTCTTCCGCATTTGTTAGGCGCCATGGTCTAGAGCATCCAAGAGGAATTGTGGATCGCCGAGTGACCAGGTCTGTGAAGGTTTGGAAGTCGCCAAAGACTTACCACGAGTGATTGGACGAGGTTTGTGTGACCTTAGTTCAAGGAGAATACGGTGAGGACTTGGTGTCCCGAGCTGCGTGCTCAGCGACCGGGTGTCCGGACTGTGTCCTCGAGTTTAAATACTCACCGCTCCAACCGACGCATAACCGAGACAGAAGCTTGAACTGGTCTACCAAATCATTGTCTTCACCAACCTTATCGGTTCTATTTCCTCAACCTCTCATTTCCTCATTATCGTGTTGAGTGTTTATTCATATCCGTGTTTGAAGACATTGATCAAGACTTTCTCAATTTCCTCACCAATTTCTTCACTGCTTGTCTTCATCTTGTGCTATCATGTGTTTACGCTTTCGACTTTTTGATTGTCTTCATTTCATCATGATGACCATGCCCGCATTCTCTTATGCTTACTTCGAGTACTTATTCCACTGCAAGTAGTTCTTCACTTAGGAATTTCTCACCGCAAATTCTCATTGAAGAATTCAAAAATCACCTATTCACCCCCTCTAGTCGATATAACGACTTTCAATTGGTATCGAGCAAGGTACCCTTGTTCGTGTGATTTTGGTTTAACCACCGAGTTTTAGTTATGTCGACCGCAGGTATGATCAAGGTCTCAGCAGGGTGTCCTACCTTGATGGGACGACTACCCCTTATCGAAGAACAAGATGCGAATGCATCTTGAGGCAATTGACAACGATCTCGGTATGTTGTGGAAAATGGTGTTCCTCACCACACCTTCTCCGAATGCCGATGTGAAGAGATTCAAGCAACTCGATTCTCAAGTTAAGAATATCATATGTGGCCATCCGAGCAAAGGACAATATGGAAGAGTGAGTGCTTTGAAACCGCTAAGCTCATCCGGGACAGCTGTCCAAAGTAAATGAAGGAGTCTCAACTCAGCGTGACTCTCGAGTTGATGTTCTTCGCAATCTCTTCAACCGCTTCAAAAGACTCGACAACGAAAATGTTCAACAAACCTTCGATCGCTTCATCGACATCTCAAATGAGCTTCAAGCGCTTGGTGTGCATCGACATCACCGACCATGAGGTGGTGAAGAAATTGTTGAGATCGCTGATTCCTCATTTGATACTCCGCACCGATGATACAAGAGCGTACGACTACAAGTCACTTGATCCAGCTGATATCCTCGAGAGGCTAAATACTCATGAGTTCCACTTGTCAAAAGAGAGATCTCTATGGTTCTAGCTATGGAAAACACGCACCTCAAGGCCAAGGCTGTGTCTCAATCTGAGTGTGAAGACTCGCTAGTAGCCTTGGAGATCCTCAAGAATTAAGCCAGAGCTAGCACCGCCGTGAAGAAATTCCGAAGTTCTCAAGACGTGGTCGCTTTGGAAAATCCTCAAGAAGCAAAGGATTCCTCATCCAAAGGACTATAAGAGAAGACTTTGCCACAAATGCAAGAAACCTGGTCACTACATTCAAGATTGTCCTCGGGGAAAAGGAATTAAAGAAGAAGAAATACAAGGATTACAGTTCGATGACGCTTAAGAAGAAGAAGAATTGCCTAAATCTTCATCATCAAAATCCTCAAAGCCCTCTTCTCACAAGAAAAGCAGCTCCAAGAAGGCTCTGCATTCTTTGGCAAGGAAATGGACTCTGAAGTTGAATCTGAGGAACATGAGGAAGAGGAGGCATGTAACATCCCAAATTTCCTATTTGGAATGTTTTACAATTATAGCTAAGCATCTATGCAACCTGTTTGAATTTGAATGCCATTTGAAGTTTCAGAGGATTTTGAGTTTTCATATTTTAATTCAAACTTGGCAACTGGGAATCATTTCAAAAACTATGCCTGATAAATACATGATCAAGAGTATGAGAGGAGTAAACATGACACTCCAAAAATATCAGAGGAAACAATGCCAAAAGTTTTTGAATTCAAACTTGAGATTTATTTGAATATTGGAAAAAATGAAATTTTATAAAGTTTGGATTTTGCCTTTGAAAATGTTCAAATGATAGGAATATTCCCCGATCATTTTGGTATATATATGTCCTATATAAAATATTTATATTATAAAAGATATCTTTGTTTTGTTTTATTAAAAATAAAATTTAAAAAGAAACCCTCAAAGCGCCACCAGTTCCCTAGCCCAGCCAAATACCAAGACTGCCCACCAGCGCCTAACTGCCAGCCAATGAGCCAACAAGACCGATCACCCTCCTCGCTACCAATCCCATTCACTCGGCCGCCTCGACCGCACCACCCCTCTCTCTCACCGACAAAGGACCCCACCCTCCTTCAACCCCCACCACGCAACGCCACCCACGATCACGGATCCGTGAGATCCGGATGCCGATCTCCCGATCGCCTCTTGCCAAGGCCGAGGCCCCGCCTATAAGCCCCCCTCCCGCACCCCATTCCCCCTTACCCCTCGCCGAACCTCTCTCTTCTCACGCCCAGAGCCGAGCCGATCACCGCCGCCATTTCCCGCCGCCGCCTAGCCCCTCCCGACCTCCACCGACTCCACCAAGAGCCCCCCTCGTCAGCTCAGACCACGGAGTTCTCCACCGACCTCCCGACGACCGAGAGGCTAACGACTCGCCACCGCCGGCCACTGCCTAGCTCCGGTGAGTCGCCGAGCTCCACCCCCTGCCGGATCTCAAACCTATGGTGTAGATTAGAACACCTCAAGGGGTATTTTTTAATAAAACCGCCTGGTTCGACCGGTTTAGTTTAGGGTTTATTTTAGTTAGGGTTTATTTTTAGCCCGCCCAATTCAGTTTAACCCTAGGCCCGTTTAGTCTATATTACGCCATGTAGTTTAGGCCCATTAGGCCCTTTTTCATTTATTTTTGTTTTCCGTTTTAACAGAATAGTTCCTGTTTTGAAAAATTCATATCTTTTATTCTGTTTAATATTTTTAGGTGATTCTTTTTTGTTGGTTTGCAAATTTTCTATAGTTTCTGCAGAAAATATATTTAGCTATGTTAAAATTAATTAAAATTGCTTTATTTTAGTTTTAGTCAGAATAGTAAATCTGTTATAACATGAGCTAGGAAAATTATTTTTATATGATTCTTTTGTCCCAACTTTATTTTGACATTGCCTAACCATAGGAATTAATTTGGGTATTTTGGGATTAAGAAAAATAGTTTTAAGCAGAATCTTGTTAATCCTAATTAATTAACTAGCTACTGTTTTCCTATTATTTTAATTAGTAAATAAATTTATTTTTAACATGTGATTGATTATTCTAGGATAGTTTCTGTTGTTTAAGGGATGAACTTTTATTTATAATAAATAAAAGTTTTATTTTATTTTTCTTAATAGAAATTGAATTAGGCCTAATAGGAGTTTCATAATAGATTTTAAATTAATTATTTTTGCTCCTAGTTGCTTAATGCATTCTTTTCTCTGTTAAGTTAACCTAAAACCATGATTAGGTTATGTTAGAAAAAATTTGTTATATAAAACTATTTTTTTGTTATATAAAATTTTCCTATTATTTTAATTAGTAAATAAATTTATTTTTAACATGTGATTGATTATTCTAGGATAGTTTCTGTTGTTTTAAGGGATGAACTTTTATTTATAATAAATAAAAGTTTTATTTTATTTTCTTAATAGAAATTGAATTAGGCCTAATAGGAGTTTCATAATAGATTTTAAATTAATTATTTTTGCTCCTAGTTGCTTAATGCATTCTTTTTCTGTTAAGTTAACCTAAAACCATGATTAGGTTATGTTAGAAAAATTTTGTTATATAAAACTATTTTTTTGTTGTTGCTTGAAGTAGGAAACTTGAGTTGGTTTTTCTTTGAGTTTTCCTTGGGTTTTGATTTGGTTGTTTTGGTGTGTTATGTTGCTATTGTTATGATATTGTATTATGTGATCCTATGCTATATGCTTATTGTGATCATTGTTTGTCTCGTAGAGTTTCCTGAGTGCTAAGCTTGCTACTACTTAATCTTTAGCTTACGAGGATCATCAAGAAGGCAAGTTTTGATCATGTTATTTTCTATACCTATGTTTTTGTGCATTAGAAATTATCACCACCCCACCATGCATGCAGAGTTGAAATTTTGAAGTTATTAATCTTGAGTAGTATCATGTGGTAGGATGAACCAATCCCTTGTTACCATGGCCCCGGACTAAGTAGATTACTTTGCTATGCTCAGAGACGGTTTTGCTGAGTGAAATTCATAAGCAAGATGAGAGTCAATGATGATGACAACCCCATGAACTACAATGATCAAGATGGACTTCGAATTCACTCATCGGTGGAGGATTTGCTGACGGCACCTGAGATCCCAAAGGTTGGCCGGGATGCATGGAGAAGTGCCATGACATCTTGCGGAAAGCTTCACCCAGCCACGAAGAGACGGATGGATGCCCCATGACCGAAGCTTACTGTGCAGCCGCAAGCCATTATGGGCTCGCTGGGTCAACCCTAGTAGTGACGCTGGCTGGACGGCATTACGAGATGTAGAAGAACGGTAGGGTTGGATGGGTACCGCAGAGCTGTAAGAACTCTTTGGAAGACCCTGTTTATCTGGCCCCGCCTTCAAACACCATGAAGTGCTAAGACTTAAAAGGAGGGAATGATTCTTATGGGAAAGTGCGCAAACCTCTCGCAGAGTTAAAGATCTAATCGATTAGCCGTGTCCCTGCTACGGACAATTTGAGCCTCGAACTTGGAAGTATTCGAAATCTCAACACTAAAACTAATGAATTAATTTGAGGGGTTTATGACTTAATAATTTGGGAATGAGATATTGGTTGGCGGAACCATCTCAATAACTACCAACAATTTGTAGTAATTTTTGCAAGCAAGTCCACTGTAGTAGGAGAAAATTGGCTTTTCGCAAAATGATGAAACTTAGAGCCCCACAGCCAAAATGCATATAGTGTTAGAAATTTTATTATTGTTATTCTCTTCATGACTTGCCAGCTTATTCAAAAGTTGATCTACATGGCTGCAACGCTTTATGTTGCGAGGTATATTCCGATCAGAGTGAGGCTACGCCCGCGCTTGGCGATCGCCCTTTGGAGTCTGGATGGACTCAGATTATCTTCACGCTCATAAAGATTAGTAGTTTATTTCTCATGAGTTGGCCTTGAGCCAATTTATTCTCTTGTAATAAAGACTCTATATGAGAAACGGTAATGATATTCAGTGTGATTGAACTTTGATTACTACATCGATGTATCGTGAGTACCAAAGATGATCTTGGGATGGTATGCATACGTAGATTTGACCGATTTTGGGTCAGTCGCCATGAGATGGTATCGAGCACACGCTGACCATAGGATCGAACCCCTAGGATCGGAAAGCCATAGGAAGAGACCATTTACTTTATATCCTTATCATTCCGTAATTTCCTCTGCTCATTTCTAACTCCTCTCCGATTTTCAACATTCTAGATGGCCGCCGAAGTTCATCCCGCTTTGCTACCGGAGTTTTGCCAGCCCGATGAGACGATGCCCTTCGGCAGAAGCTGGTCCAGATGGTGAAGAAGCTGAATATTGCTCGCCTCGATCACCGGGAAGCCTAATGCACTTCCGACGACACCCGCCATGTGATTGAAGTGCATATCCTGTGGAGAACCTTCGAGGACACACGGAGCCTATTGACTTTGAGTTCACCGACTTCAACCGGATCATCGGAAGGGACTTGGCGATCTATCGTGCCCTTGGACATCTCCGAGAGGAGACAGGACCGAGCTCGATCCTCGCACTCGCCATGGTTTCTCGCAGAGCAAGGAATGGAGATATCATTCGCATCAGAGGACGACTCCACTCTCTCTTATATCCAGACTTGGAGTGTCTCCTCAGAAACGGGAGATTCAGACTCACAGAACTCAAGGCACACAGAGACTACTGTTCCGTGAACTGAACCGAGGAGAAGGCACACGCAGACTTCCTTAACCATGAGGAAGAAATCATGACTTCATGGAGACAATGACGACCAAGATGAAGCTTGCAGCAATTAAGGAAAAGATGGACTTGGGAGAGGATCTTTTTCCGAGTGGAGATGACGGACCCCTCGTGAGCAATGATCAGGATTATGAAGGGAGTTCCACTGGAGGAAGCCGCAAGAGGAGGCGCCACAACAGAGGACATCACACCAGAGGATGTAAGGATTATTGATGAAGACTTTTTAGTCGACCACCATATTATTTTTACTTTTTCATCGATCAGTTAGGTCGTTATTTTTTGATTAGTCATGAGCTTTTGTAATCGAGATTGAACCATGTTTGAGTGGAATGAATAAATGATTGGTGTGTTATATGATTGTGCATTCATATGGGTAGTGTTATTTCTCATAGACCATTGTTCTATTCTAATTTTCTCGTCCACTCCAAAACACCAGATGCCTCCGAGACGTGACACCGGTTTTCCGCCAGAGCTCACCCAGCTGCTCCAGCAGCAGAATGCCCTTATGCAGCTACTCATCCAGAATCAGAACAACAACACCAACAATCCACCACCACCACCCCCTGTGGACAACTTGACTCGATTCCTGAGGCTGAATCCGCCAGTGTTCTCTAGTAGCACTGAGCTGATTGTGGCTGATGATTGGCTCCGCAAAGTCGGAAGAGAGCTGATCACCGTTGATGCACCGATGCAGAAGGTGCGCTTTGTCACAAGATCAACTTGATGGACCTGCAGCTTCTTGGTGGGAGAACTACACCGCCACTTATCCCATTGGTGCCATCACATGGGATCAATTCCAGCAGCCTTCCGCACCGCCATGTTTCACCGGAGCCATGAGTCTCAAGAAGCGTGAGTTCCGCAACTTACGCCAGGGAACCGCATCGTGGCACAAGACGTGGATGAGTTCAGCAAGCTAGCTCGCTATGCCCCGGATGATGTGGCCACAGATGCCGCAGCAGAGAAGTTTCTCGAGGGACTCAATGATGAACTGAGCATGCAGCTTATTGTGGCTACCTTCAACAACTACCAGAGCTGGTAGACAAGGCCACCATACTTGAAGGCAAGCAGCAGCAGATTGAAGTCGCAAGCGGAAGTACAGCCAGGGAAGCACAACTCAGAGCTCAGCAGAAGCCCCGCTATGCACCATACTGGGAGGGCACACCCATCATAACCATGGAGGCCATAACCATGGAGGAAATGGGAACAACCGCAGCCAGACAACAAGTCGCCATGGCAATGGAAATGGAAACGGTAATGGCAATCAGCATCGTTTCGCCCCGGCCAAGGATCTCGAGCCACATCACCGCTTCAAGTGCCGTAAGACAGGCACTATGCCACCGACGCCCGGAGGCCAAGCAGAGGAATGGAAACGCAATGGAGGCTCAAATAAGAAGCCCAACTGCTCCTCGCGGCTCAGTGAACCACATTGATGTGGAGGACGCCTATGATCAGCCGATAATCGTGGTTGGTAAGTTTTATTGAATTCACGCTCAGTTTTGGTTCTTTGATTCTCGTGCAACGATTCATTCAGATCAAGGGTAGTTGTGGAAAAGTACGGGTTGCCCACTAAAACCCTTAGAAGCCCCTTCGCTGGCCCGCAGAGGAGAAATGATGGCAGTGCTTAGGCTGTCATGCAACCTCAACATCGGGAATCATAAATTTCCCACACTTATAGTGTTGGAAACCCAGACCTTGGATGTAATCCTAGGCATGGATTGGTTGACGAAGTTTGAAGGAACATAGATCGTGCTCAAGAAGTCTATTCTCGCCACCACCCCGGAGCGTAAGAGGATCAAGTATGTAGCCAGCATAGCCAGATGAAGAATCAGTATTCTCACGGAGTTGTTCAGAGGAAGTGCCAGAGCAAGATTTTCCCGATGTGTTTCCGAGGAATTACCAGAATGCCACCGACAGGACATTGAGTTTCGATTGAGTTATTGCCCGACAGCCCCAATATCCAAGAGACCCTATCGGATGCCACCGAATGAGTTGAAAGAGATCAAGGATCAAATTAATGAGTTATTGGAGAAAGGATATATTCGCCAAGCTCATCACCTTGGGGAGCCCCAGCATTTTTGGTAGAGAAGAAGGATGGAAGCTTGAGGATGGTTGTGGATTATCGTATGCTGAACGAAGTAACCATCAAGAACAAGTACCTCCGCCGATGATTAATGATCTGTTTGATCAGCTAGTTGGAGCCAAGGTATTTTCTAAGATCGATCTTCGATCAGGTATCATCATTGAAGATCCGTGAAAAGGATATACCCAAAACAGCATTCACTACTGTGTATGGTTTATATGAGTATACCGTCATGTCATTTGATTGACTAATGCTCCCGCATACTTCATGAATTTGATGAACAAGGTGTTTATGGAATATCTGGACAAGTTTGTCGTGGTGTTCATCGATGATATATTGATTTTCCAAGAGCGAGGAAGAGCATAAGGAACATTTATGCCTAGTTCGAGAAACTTCGAGAACATCGCTTGTATGCCAAGTTCAGCAAATGTGAATTTTGGCTAAAGGAAGTTGGATTCCTGACATGTTATTTCAGGAGAAGGAATAGCAGTTGATCCCGCCAAGGTTGAATCACCACCGATTGGCAGTCACCCACCTCACCAAGGAGATCCGCAGTTTTCTTGACTCGCAGGATATTATCGGAGGTTTATTGAGAACTTCTCGAAGATTGCCAAGCCCATGACTGAGCTGTTGAAGAAGGAAGCCAAGTATGTTTGGACCGAGGAATGTGAAGCCGTTTTCAGGAATTGAAGAAACGGTTGGTTACAGCCCCAAAGGTTGATTTTGCCGGACATACACAAGGAATACCAGGTTTATCAGGACGCTTCTCGCCAAGGACTCGAGGAGTACTAATGCAGGAAGGAAAGTTGTAGCTTATGCCTCCAGACAGCCACGACCTCATGAGATGAATTATGCCACACATGATTTGGAGTTAGCAGCCGAGTGCATGCACTCAAGACTGGAGACATTTCTCATCGGAAACCGCTGTGATGTTTACACAGATCACAAGAGCTTGAAGTATATCTTCACGCAGAAAGAGTTGAACCTCAAAGTGAGGAGATGGCTAGAGTTGATCAAGGACTATGACATGAGATTGCATTACCACCTGTAAGGCTAATGTTGTAGCAGATGCCTTGAGCCGTAAGAGTTATGTGAATACCCTTACAGCAGGAGGATTACCCGTGAGTTAGCCGATGACCTCGTAGATCTCCGATCGAGATAGTTCCGAGAGGATTTGTTGCAACTCCGAAGTACAGTACCCAGTTTGGCCGAAAGGATTCGTGAAGCCCGTAAGTCGGACAAGGAAATTGGTGAGATAAAGCAAAAGATGAATGAAGGAAAAGCTAAAGGGTTCTGTAAGGATGAAAACGAAACTATATGGTTCGAGGATCGATTATGTGCCCAATGATCCCGAACTCGTGAAGCTAATTCTTCAGAGGCTCATGATTCACAGATTTCGATTCACCTCTAAACACCAAGATGTACCGGATTTGAAGGAAAGTTTCGTGGATGTATGAAGAAGGATATTGCCGAGCACGTAGCAGATGCGTTTGTCAACGAGTAAAGGCGTAACATCGGGCCAGCCAGGTTACTTCAACCTTTGCCGATTCCCGATTGGAAATGGGAGAAACTTGGAATGGATTTCATCACAGATTACCCAGACCTGCTCAGTTATGATTCTATCTCGGTAGTGGTTGATCGCTTGACCAAGGTAGCTCACTTCATTCCCGTGAAGACTACCTATACCAGTGCTAAGTTGGCCAAGATATACATGACCAGGATCGATGTCCGCATGGAGTTCCGAGGAAAATCATGTCGATAGAGGAACGCAGCTTACCTCAAAGTTTTGGAAGCAGCTTGCATGAAACTTTGGGTACAAGGCTGGAATTCAAGACAGCTTTTCATCCGCAGATGATGGATGACCGAGAGAGTCAATCAGATTCGGAGGACATGTTGAGAGCTTGTGTGCTATACTATGGGTCTAGCTGGGATGATAATTTGCCGACGCAGAGTTCTCATACAACAACAAAGCTATCAATCCAAATCAAGATGGCCCCTTCAAGCTCTATACTTAAGGAGGTTGTAACATCCCAAATTTTGGAATGTTAATATAATTAATTGAATTGTTTGTTTGTTTGCTTGAGTGAATTAAACTTGAGTGAAATTTGAACCTTTTCAAAACTTTTGAAAGAGAGGGAATAAAATGACTTTCCCTTCTCCGTAAATTCAAATTCATCCTATTAAAATCAATGAGAGAAGATGACATGACTTCTTCAACTATAAAGAATTTGAACGGAGTTTTGCAATTTAATTCTTTCAAATATTTGCACTTGCTTTCTATTTTTCTTCCCCAGAAATACCTCGAAAATAAATTCTTGCAAGCAAGAAAGAGCGGAGGAAAATGACCTCCAAAATCAGGGGCATTTTTGAAAATATTTGAGCCAAGAAAACCAAAGTTTTTATTTAAAAATTATTTGCAAAAATAAATAAAGCCTTTAGGGATTTTCTGAAAAACATTTTTTTAGTTTTATTTTGGCCGTGGAATAATGCTCATCATCTACATTTTATTTTTCTGATAATTTTAGTATATAAAAACTCTTTATTCCAATTGATTTGATTTCCTTTTATTGTTTTAGTTTCCTAATTTTAAAAATAGGAATGGAATCGCTTTTATTAGGAAAACCTGCTGGCCCATTAAGCACTTTCTTATTCTAGCCCAACAAGAGATCATCTCCTTCCTCTGTTTCCTCTCACGTTACACAAGCTTTCCATATCCATGGAGGCAGGAAACTCCACCTTCCCGATCTCCCTCGCTTTTCCATCCCAGCGCCCCCGAGACCGCCTATAAAACCCCTCCTCTCCTCGCTCCATTTTTCCCATCACCACGCCTCCCTGCCCGTAGCCTTCGCCACCGTCTCCTTTTTCCTGCCTAGAACGCCACCAGAGCTCTTCTCGAACCTCCCATCGCCCAGCGCCACCTCCCAAGCACCGACCCTCCTCCGCCACCCCCACCTCGCCGGGCGACTCGCGCCGAGCAGCCTCCACATCGCTGCCTCCTTCCTGCCATCTCTGCCTCACGACAGTAACTCCGCTGTTTTCAGATTTATTCCTGTAACAGATTTAGTTCCGCTCTTGTTTAGCTTATAACTTTTGATCTAGAAGTCCAATGATGCTGATTCTTTTATGCTAGATCACAATTTTCTTGTAGTTTCCAAAAATATATAATTTGTCTATGTTTGGATTTATAAAAATTGAGTTAGATCAGATTTGAATTAAAGCTTGTTTTGCTTATTCCGGGAGTTTAAAAATAGATTTTTATTTGATTCTTTTTTCTACTGATCACTAGTGATCATATTTACCAGTGGTAAAAACTTCAAAATTGTTTGAGTATTTTAGCTTATTGTTTCATGTAAAACAAATTCTGTTTTAGTTCTATTCAATTATAGCTACTTTTTTTCTATAGTTGTTTTTAAATTATTTTATTTTATATTTCAGAAAGTTTATGTTTGGTTTCTATTAGTTAAACAGTAGGTGTTCAACAAGTTTTTATATTTATTTTTATTTTGTTATCGTGAAATCAATTCAAGTTCGCTAATAACTTGCAATGGATTTCTACTGTTTTAACTCCCAATTGAAAATACTTTCAAAATAGCTTTATGAAAAAAATACTTTATTTTTTTTTGTCTTAACCAAATTTATATTTTATTCTCTGTTATTTTAGTGTTTTATTTTCCGTTAGACAAAACTATTTTTGTGAATGTTGTAGAAGAAGACTCCTAGTTTTATTTGAAGTTCCTTCGATTCTTATTCGCTCTCTTTTGTTTTGATTGTTAGTGTGAGTGCTTATGTGAATGATATGTTTGTTATATATATTTCATCGAGAGTGACGAGTAGTCTATCAAGTTATTTCTTGAGAACGATAATTCTTCTTCGTCAACATCACCAGCAAGTTCACATTGACCATGCTTTCATACCTATGTTTTATTGCATTTAGTGACATCTTTGCAACCACCCCTCAAGAGTGTTATTGAATCCTTGTAGTTGAGTAGTATGCATGAGGTAGGAACCCTTCCCCTGTTACCAAGCCCGGACGATATTTTATTTTAATGCTACGCTATAGTAGACGGGTTTGGTATGAGTGCTCGGAGTGGTGTGAGAATGGAGGATTCTACGCCAATGACGATAACTCCATGATGGAATCTGCAAGGACTGCAACTTCAAGACCTCAAGACTTCAAGACTCGAGACAGATTTCAATACACACTATCGGGTGAAGGACGGTTGACGGTCACCCCGAGAACCCAAAGGTTGGCCGGGATGCATGGAGAAGCGCCATGACATCTTATGGAAAGCTTCACCTGCACTCAAAGAGACGGAAGAATACTTCATGCCCGAAGCTTACCCGTGCAACCGCAAGTCATTATGGGCTCGCTTGGTTGACCTTAGTTGTGACTCGGCTGGGACGGTACTAGCAGATGTAGAACTACTAGAGGATGGGTTGAGTACGGATGTGGTCGAGGAACTCTTTGAAGACCATGTTTCGTCATCTTGTTCTCAAACATTCAAGTGCGAGAACGTAAAGAGAGGGATCGAATCTTATGGTAAAGTGTACAAACCTCCGAGAGGGTTATAACCTAATCGATTAGCCGTGTCCCCTGCTACGACAATTTGAGCCTCCGACTTGGATCTATCTCGAACTCTCAACACCGGATTGATAACTTAATTGTGGGCAACATATGATGAATTTTGGGCTATGAGACATCGGTTGGCGGAACCATGTCATGATAGAAAACTCCATAGTACGACTCCATTTATGCCTTTGATGTAGGTAAAATAAAATCAGCTTTTATGCAAACAAAACTCAGATACAGAGCCATAAAGCCATACCGCATATAGTATAGTTTATCATCTGCTTTCTCATATTGTGATCTTGTCGGACATTCAATGTAATCGACTTACACGGCTGCAACGTATCATGTTGCAGGATTTTCTTCATTTAGTAAGAGTTACGATACAGGTTACGGTTCACACTCAACCCGCCGATGGCGCTGATGGGACTCCACACCCGACTTTTTGTTTCCGCTGTGACTTATGAGGTATATATCAGTTTTACATTAATTATACATGTGATTGCACTTTGATATATACATTGATGTACTGTAAAGCCAAAGATATCGATCCGTGGATGGCACAAAAACACGTAGGCTTGACTGTCTCGAGGTCGGGTCGCCATGTAAATGGTATCGAGCACATGTTGGCTGTAGAACGTGACCCTAGAAAATGACTTAGTAATATGAAGACCCCAATAGGAATGACCTTTGTTTTGTACTACTCGTAACACCTCATTCCTTTTATCGAACCTTCCTTATCTCAAACTATAGATGGAGAGCTACATTCTCAACAAAAGAGAACACTACGAGAAGGTTCTTGGAGGCCCTTCCTTGTGGAGCTAGTCAGCTGCTGAAGTTACCGATACCGAGATCAAGGAAACTAAGAGGACGCCCAGATCATGGGGAGTCAAGACCCAAATTTTGGTCGAAAGAAGCCCCAAGACCGCAGACATCATCTTCGAACTATAAATGGTGATCGTGATATGGGCATCAACACCGCCGTCCATGATGCTATTGCACGCTTATGCTATCGCCATCGTGCTGCACTAAACTCACACTTCTTTGGAAAGGTTGGATGGCGAAGTCTGATGGAGCAACTATTGCCTTGACGGAAGCGCAAAAGATGAAGTTCTCCCACTTTTAGTGTACAATCAGGATCTGGAACAATACGCCAAGAATCTTCAGATGGACCTCCGGAAGCCCTGTTCGACAATGAAGCACTACGAGAAGAGGTCAAGACTCGTAGATCAAGGTAAACAAGCTGGAGGAGGAGAACCTCGAGATCTCGAGAATGCGCCAGAATCAAGAACAGCAGGACCATGTCTCATGCAAAGGACGTTGAGATCCGTAAGCTCAAGGAACAACTTCAGACATACAGTGGTCGCACAAGAAACTCCGTGTCGACAGAGAAAATCTAGCGTAAGAACCGAGGAGATCAAGTCCACACGTATAGCCCCCAGTGGGGACAATGACCAAGTTCCTAATAAATTAGCTTAGTAGTATCCCACCATGAGAGAAATAAAGATGAACGCTTCTCGATTTAAGTATCTGACCATACCAACTTATGTGGGTGGCGAGCATCAGTAGTATTGATTGAATAAATGAATGCTTGGTTGCTATTATTTTTGTGTGTTTATTGAACGGTTGGATAGATGCGATATACGAGATTTGTATTTATTTCAACCATGAGAGACGAAGTTACGGAAGAATGGTAGAAGGCCTTCATATGGGAACAAAGATCAGAATTGGAAACTCCCGAGCATTGAAGACTCAAGAAATGAGGACTTAGAAACGAAACCATAGTAGAACGCCCATTACAAACGATAATTTTGTTGATGAGTGGGTAATTGCTTTCTTTCTATCTCAACCAAACCCCGAATCTTGAACCCATGGACAATCGAACACCAAACTTTTCCGAGACAATTGCAATTTCCCCATGGAGATACATTCCTTGTTCAACACCCTCCTATCCTACACATGCAGATGACAACCCTTTATGAGTCTTTCCTTAAGGGTCTCAAACGATCATGACCTCGACCAAGGATCATGATTACCCAAGATCTTGAAGGACATGATGAAGTATATTCACCTTGAAGGAGATACGTCCACAAAGGCTACCCTTCATGCAAAAGGGAGTGGAATCTTGGTATGTGGAGGTACACCTCCACCGCTTGAAAGGAGTTTGCCCAAAGAGGATGGGGCATTACTTTTTCATCTCACGGTGCTACAAGAAACTTTCTTCGACGCTGTTCGTGAAGCAGCCATGGAAGCCATACGCCGATCGAGAAATACTTGAAGCAAGACTGCTATACTCAGAATACCTAAGCGAAGTGCATGCAGAGATGATGAAGGAGAAGCTCAAGACCACCATGATGAAAAAGAAGATTGAAGATTTCAAGGCTCATGTCGCACACTTCCAAGGGATCAAGAATCCTCGAGGAGGATAAATGAATAAAGTTGGAAGTAATGCCCCACCATACCAAATCATGTGGGTGGCAGCATTTGTAACAAAGTACTTTTGGAATTTGAATTTACGAAAATGGTTAAGGATGTAATGAAAGATTGATATGAAAATAATGAGATTTTATGGATAAACTTGTGCATTCTTTTGGTCATAGTACTCTATAAAGCCACAGGATCAATGAAGAAAGAAACGTGTTATTCATGACGGCCATAGAAGGAAGTCGGACAAAATAAGTTGGAGTTTTGTTTTGATATGATGGTATGAAGAAACAGAGTACTATCGATTTAAGGAGGTGTAACAAGAGAGTTACTCCAAGGATAAGTTAAAAGCTGCACTAGTGTTGAAGTGGGCCATAACCCATGTGCCCGTGGATTTTGAAAGGAACAGATGTAACCTTGATGAAGGAATAAATTGAGGAATCAAGAGATCCAATCAGCATACGCTTCAGAGGAGATTACGCAAAAACCTAAGAGTGGTGAAGTAACGATAGATGATTTGTTTGGCTTGCAGAAACCATGGATTTACTCGAACCCAATTCGAGGACAAGAGAAATTCTGCAATGCTTGTGAGTATGCCCAAGTGTTAGAATACGTGATTCGATGTTTACGTATGTGGTAATGATTCAAGTACGGGATGGATTGGCCCCCATACCGAAGACTTCTATCATGAACTATCATATGTTGATGGAAAATCGAGAGACTTGAACACCTTTGAAGAGTGTCGACGCTTATAAGCCCTAAAACCATAGAATGGTAGGACGATGGAACCCCTTTACAGCAACCGATGCCAATCGAGGATATACGGTGAGGTTCAACCTGCACTCCATTTTCTGCAGGAGAAAACCATAAATTGTAGACCACCATGAGTGTTTCGATAGTTGTTTAGAATGGACACAGCACCCATCAGCTAAGAAGATCCAGCCTTGATTTAACTTCAACTTTGACGAACCGACCCAAGCTTTTGAGGAAAACTCTATGCTTCCCGATGTAAGAGCTTTAATGAAGGAGCTATTGTAAGATATGTGAAGAGACATACATTGTCAGCCCTCTAGAGGAAATATCTGAGTTTATTGGAACCATGACCTTGTTTTTAAGTGTGGTAGCACCCCGACCTTTCTCGACCAAGACATTTGCTAGAAGACCCCAACCCCTAACCTTTTCTTGTTAGTTTCTTCAATCTCGAGGACTAGATTCATTTTAAGTGGTAGGTTTGTAACATCCCAAATTTTGGAATGTTAATATAATTAATTGAATTGTTTGTTTGTTTGCTTGAGTGAATTAAACTTGAGTGAAATTTGAACCTTTTCAAAAACTTTTGAAAGAGAGGGAATAAAATGGCTTTCCCTTCTCCGTAAATTCAAATTCATCCTATTAAAATCAATGAGAGAAGATGACATGACTTCTTCAACTATAAAGAATTTGAACGGAGTTTTGCAATTTAATTCTTTCAAATATTTGCACTTGCTTCTATTTTTCTTCCCGAGAAATACCTTCGAAAATAAATTCTTGCAAGCAAGAAAGAGCGGAGGAAAATGACCTCCAAAATCAGGGGCATTTTTGAAAATATTTGAGCCAAGAAAACCAAAGTTTTTATTTAAAAATTATTTGCAAAAAGAAATAAAGCCTTTAGGGATTTTCTGAAAACATTTTTATAAGTTTTATTTTGGCCGTGGAATAATGCTCATCATCTACATTTTATTTTTCTGATAATTTTAGTATATAAAACTCTTTATTCAATTGATTTGATTTCCTTTTTATTGTTTTAGTTTCCTAATTTTAAAATAGGAATGGAATTGTTTTTATTAGGAAAACCTGCTGGCCCATTAAGCACTTTCTTATTCTAGCCCAACAAGAGATCATCTCCTTCCTCTGTTTCCTCTCACGTTACAGAAGCTTTCCATATCCATGGAGGCAGGAAACTCCACCTTCCCGATCTCCTCGTTTTCCATCCCAGCGCCTCCCGAGACCGCCTATAAAACCCCTCCTCTCCTCGCTCCATTTTTCCCATCACCACGCCTCCCTGCCCGTAGCCTTCTCGCCACCGCCCTTCTTTTTCCTGCCTAGAACGCCACCAGAGCTCTTCGAACCTCCCATCGCCCAGCGCCACCTCCCAAGCACCGACCCTCCTCCGCCACCCCACCTCGCCGCACTCGCCTCGCCGAGCAGCCTCCACATCGCTGCCTCCTTCCTGCCATCTCTGCCTCACGTACAGGTAACTCCGCTGTTTTCAGATTTATTCCTGTAACAGATTTAGTTCCGTTCTTGTTTAGCTTATAACTTTTGATCTAGAAGTCCAATGATGCTGATTCTTTTTATGTTAGATCAAAATTTTCTTGTAGTTTCCAAAATATATAATTTGTCTATGTTTGGATTTATAAAATTGAGTTAGATCAGATTTGAATTAAAGCTTGTTTTGCTTATTCGGGAGTTTAAAATAGATTTTATTTGATTCTTTTTTCTACTGATCACTAGTGATCATATTTACCAGTGGTAAAAACTTCAAAATTTTTTGAGTATTTTAGCTTATTGTTTCATGTAAAACAAATTCTGTTTTAGTTCTATTCAATTATAGCTACTTTTTCTATAGTTGCTTTTTAAATTATTTTATTTTATATTTCAGAAAGTTTATGTTTGGTTTCTATTAGTTAAACAGTAGGTGTTCAACAAGTTTTTATATTTATTTTATTTTGTTATCATGAAATCAATTCAAGTTCGCTAATAACTTGCAATGGATTTCTACTGTTTTAACTCCCAATTGAAAATACTTTCAAAATAGCTTTATGAAAAAAAATACTTTATTTTTTTTGTCTTAACTAAATTTATATTTTATTCTCTGTTATTTTAGTGTTTTATTTTCTGTTAGACAAAACTATTTTTGTGAATGTTGTAGAAGAAGACTCCTAGTTTTATTTGAAGTTCCTTCGATTCTTATTCGCTTCTTTTTGTTTTGATTGTTAGTGTGAGTGCTTATGTGAATGATATGTTTGTTATATATATTTCATCAGAGAGTGATGAGTAGTCTATCAAGTTATTTCTTGAGAACGATAATTTTCTTCGTCAACATCACCAGTGCAAGTTCACATTGACCATGCTTTCATACCTATGTTTTATTGCATTTAGTGACATCTTTGCAACCACCCCTCAAGAGTGTTATTGAGTCCTTGTAGTTGAGTAGTATGCATGAGGTAGGAACCTTCCCCTGTTACCAAGCCCGGACGATATTTTATTTTAATGCTACGCTATAGTAGACGGGTTTGGTATGAGTGCTCGGAGTGGTGTGAGAATGGAGGATTCTACGCCAATGACGATAACTCCATGATGGAATCTGCAAGGAATGCATCTTCAAGACCTCAAGACTTCAAGACTCGAGACAGGATTTCAATACACACCACGGGTGAAGGATTTGTTGACGGGCACCGGAGAACCCAAAGGTTGGCCGATGCATGGAGAAGCCATGACATCTTGCGGAAAGCTTCACCCAGACTCAAAGAGACGGAAGAATACTTCATGCCCGAAGCTTACCTGTGCAACCGCAAGTCATTATGGGCTCGCTTGGTTGACCTTAGTTGTGACTGGCTGGGACGGTACTAGCAGATGTAGAACTACGGTAGGATGGGTTGAGTACCGGACAAGGGTCGAGGAACTCTTTGAAGACCATGTTTTGGTCATCTTGTTCTCAAACATTCTCAAGTGCGAGAACGAAAGAGAGGGATCGAATCTCATGGGTAAAGTGTACAAACCTCTCGCAGAGGGTTATAACCTAATCGATTAGCCGTGTCCCCGTTACATGCATAATTTGAGCCTCGGACTTGGATCTATCTCGAACTCTCAACACCGGATTGATAACTTAATTGTGGGCAACATATGATGAATTTTGGGCTATGAGACATCGGTTACGGAACCATGTCATGATAGAAAACTCCATAGTACGACTCCATTTATGCCTTTGATGTAGGTAAAATAAAATCAGCTTTTATGCAAACAAAACTCGAGATACAGAGCCATAAAGCCATACCGCATATAGTATAGTTTATCATCTGTTTTCTCATATTGTGATCTTGCCGACATTCAATGTAATCGACTTACACGGCTGCAACGTATCATGTTGCAGGATTTTCTTCGACGAGTAAGAGTTACGACATGTGGTTGGTCTACACTCAACCTCGCCGATGGCGCTGATGGGACTCCACACCGACTTTTTGTTTCCGCTGTGACTTATGAGGTATATATCAGTTTTACGTTAATTATACATGTGATTGCACTTTGATATATACATTGATGTACTGTAAAGCCAAAGATACCGATCTGTGGATGGCACAAAGAACACGTAGGCTTGACCGCCCCGAGGTCGGGTCGCCACAGAGGTGCGTAACACCATTGTGTGGATAGTGTTGAGATCGATCACTTTTCGTTCCGATCTTATCAGGGATTCCAAGAGAAAGTCAAGCTGATTCGAGACAGACTCAAGATAGCACAATGAGACAAGAGTTATGGCGACAAGAAGCGCAAGGAAGTGACTTACTAAGGGAGACCGAGCATATCTTCGTGTGTCACACTTCGTGGGATCAAGAGGTTTGGTGTCAAGGGAAAGTTAGCACCCGATTCATTGGCCCCTACAAAATCCTCGAACGTCGTGGAGAAGTTGCTTACAAGTTGGAATTGCCGAAGGATTGTCCGGAGTTCATGATGTCTTCCATGTTTCTCAAATGAAGAAGTGTCATGCCGACATGGCCGATATACCGCTGAGAGACACAAAGGTCCCTAGAGGCCATACAGCTTGACAAAGGATCTGACCTACAAGGAGAAACCCGTCCGATTCTCGAGACTCATGAAAGCAGAGTCACCCGCAGCAAGGTCATCAAATTTTGCAAGGTGTTGTGGAGTCACCACACCGATGAAGAAGCCACCTGGGAGCGAGAAGAAGACCTTCTTCGAGACCATCCGCACCTATTTGCTAGCCAACCCGAATCTCGAGGGCGAGATTCATCTTAAGGTGGGTAGGTTTGTAACATCCCAAATTTCCTATTTGGAATGTTTTACAATTATAGCTAAGCATCTATGCAACCTGTTTGAATTTGAATGCCATTTGAAGTTTCAGAGGATTTTGAGTTTTCATATTTGAATTCAAACTTGGCAAGTGGGAATCATTTCAAAACTATGCCCGATAAATACTTGATCAAGAGTGTGAGAGGAGTAAACATGACACTCCAAAAATATCGAGGAAACAATGCCAAAAGTTTTGAATTCAAACTTGAGATTTATTTGAATATTGGAAAAAATGAAATTTTATAAAGTTTGATTTTGCATTTGAAAATGTTCAAATGATAGGAATATTCCCCGATCATTTTGGTATATATATGTCCTATATAAAATATTTATATTATAAAAGATATCTCTGCTTTTGTTTTATTAAAAATAAAATTTAAAAAGAAACCCTCTCAGCGCCACCAGTTCTCTGCCCACCAATACCAAGACGCCCACCAGTGCCTAACTGCCACCCCAATGAGCCAACCAAGACCGACCGATTCCTCCTCCGCCTCAACCACTCGGCTCTGGCCGCCCAACCGCACTCACCCTCTCTATCTCACCGACAAAGTGACCCCACCCTCCTTCAACCTCCTCCCCCACGCAACGCCACACAGAGCCCGATCACGGATCTCTGAGATCCGGATGCCGATCTCCCCGACGCCTTGCCAAGGCCGAGGCCCCGCCTATAAGCCCCCTCCCCGCACCCCATTCCCCTTACCCTCGCCGAACCTCTCTCTTCACACGCTGCTGGAGCCGAGCCGATCCGCCGCCATTTCCGCCGCCGCCTAGCCCTCCCGACCTCCACCGACTCCACCAAGAGCCTCGTCGCTTCAACCACACGGAGCTCACCACCGCCTCCCGACGACCGGAGAGGCCAACGACTCGCCACCGCCGCCCGCCTAGCCTCTAGTGAGTCGCCGAGCTCCACCCCGCCTGCCGGATCTCAAACCTACTAGTAGATTAGAACACCTCAAGGGGTATTTTTTAATAAAACCGCCTTGCCTCGACCGGGTTTAGTTTAGGTTTATTTTAGTTAGGGTTTATTTTTAGCCCGCCCAATTCAGTTTAACCCTAGGCCTGCTTAGTCTATATTACGCCAGCATGTAGTTTAGCCCATTAGGCCCTTTTTCATTTATTTTGTTTTCTGCTTTTAATGATTAGTTCCTGTTTTGAAAAATTCATATCTTTTATTCTGTTTAATATTTTTAGGTTATTCTTTTTTGTTGGTTTGAAAATTTTCTATAGTTTCTGTAGAAAATATATTTAGCTATGTTAAAATTAATTAAAATTGCTTTATTTTAGTTTTAGTCAGAATAGTAAATTTGTTATAACGTGAGCTAGGAAAATTATTTTATATGATTCTTTTGTCCCAACTTTATTTTGACATTGCCTAACCATAGGAATTAATTTGGGTATTTTAGGATTAATAAAAAATAGTTTTAAGCAGAATCTTGTTAATCCTAATTAATTAACTAGCTACTGCTTTTCCTATTATTTTAATTAGTAAATAAATTTATTTTTAACATGTGATTGATTATTCTAGGATAGTTTCTGTTGTTTTAGGGATGAACTTTTATTTATAATAAATAAAAGTTTTATTTTATTTTTCTTAATAGAAATTGAATTAGGCCTAATAGGAGTTTCATAATAGATTTTAAATTTATTCTTTTGCTCCTAGTTGCTTAATGCATTCTTTTCTCGTTAAGTTAACCTAAAACCATGATTAGGTTATGTTAGAAAAATTTTGTTATATAAAACTATTTTTTTGTTGTTGCTTGAAGTAGGAAACTTGAGTTGGTTTTTTCTTTGAGTTTTCCTTGGGTTTTGATTTGGTTGTTTTGGTGTGTTATGTTGCTATTGTTATGCTATTGTATTATGTGATCCTATGCTATATGCTTATTGTGATCATTGTTTGTCTCTTGTAGAGTTTCCTGAGTGCTAAGCTTGCTACTACTTAATCTTTAGCTTACGAGGATCATCAAGAAGGCAAGTTTTGATCATGTTATTTTCTATACCTATGTTTTTGTGCATTAGAAATTATCACCACCCCACCATGCATGCAGAGTTGAAATTTTGAAGTTATTAATCTTGAGTAGTATCATGTGGTAGGATGAACCAATCCCCTTGTTACCATGGCCCCGGATTTAAGTAGATTACTTTGCTATGCTCAGAGACAGGTTTTGGTTGAGTGAAATTCATAAGCAAGATGAGAGTCAATGATGATGACAACCCCATGAACTACAATGATCAAGATGGACTTCGAATTCACTATCGGGTGGAGGATTTGTTGACGGGCACCTCGAGAACCTGGGTTGGCCGGGATGCATGGAGAAGTGCCATGACATCTTATGGAAAGCTTCACCCAGCCACGAAGAGACGGATGGATGCCCCATGACCGAAGCTTACCTGCATCCGCAAGCCATTATGGGCTCGCTAGGTCAACCCTAGTAGTGACGCTGGCTGGACGGTACTACGAGATGTAGAAGAACCAGAGGGTTGGATGGGTACCGCAGAGCTGTAAGAACTCTTGGAAGACCCTGTTTATCTGTCCCGCCTTCAAACACCATGAAGTGTGAAGACTTAAAAGGAGGGAATGATTCTTATGGGAAAGTGCGCAAACCTCCGCAGAGTTAAAGATCTAATCGATTAGCCGTGTCCCTGTTACTTTTACAATTTGAGCCTCTCGAACTTGGAAGTATTCGAAATCTTAACACTAAAACTAATGAATTAATTTTAGGGTTTTATGACTTAATAATTTGGGAATGAGATATTGGTTACGGAACCATCTCAATAACTACCAACAATTTGTAGTAATTTTTGCAAGCAAGTCCACCGTAGTAGGAGAAAATTGGCTTTTCGCAAAATGATGAAACTTAGAGCCCCACAGCCAAAATGCATATAGTGTTAGAAATTTTATTATTGTTATTCTCTTCATGACTTGCCAGCTTATTCAAAAAGCTGATTCTTACATGGCTGCAACGCTTTATGTTGCGTAGGTATATTCCGATCAGAGTGAGGCTACGCCCGCGCTTGGCGATTGCCCTTGGAGTCGGATGGACTCAGATTATCTTCACGCTCGAGCATTAGTAGTTTATTTCTCATGAGTTGGCCTTGAGCCAATTTATTCTCTTGTAATAAAGACTCTATATGAGAAACGTAATGATATTCAGGTGTGATTGAACTTTGATTACTACATCGATGTAATCGTGAGTACCAAAGATGATCTTGGGATGGTATGCATACGTAGATTTGACCGATTTTGGGTCAGTCGCTACAAGGCATCGTAAGAATCGAGTCCGTGTGGCGAGTCTAGCTTCTCACACAGCCCTAGAATTGTTTGACAATAGTTGCATGAAGGCATTCATGTCATCATGTTAATTTTCATGAAATTTGAAATGGGGATGACCAAGCCCTAGCACTAAAACAATTCAAATAGGTTCAACTTCAAATATCTTCAAAGAACCCAAATTGGTTTGCAAAATGTTCATGATTAATGGAAAAGGTGAAAACCATATCCAGATATGATGGATATTTTTCCAAGACATTTTTGGATTTTTGAATAAACCATATTGTATTTGAATTGGGGCATTTAAATACTATTAATATTTTTAAAAGCTCCAACAATTCTGAAAATAGTTAAGGGCCTCTGTGATGATTCAGTTAAATGCCCACAATTATTTTCAGGATTTATTTAAATGATTTGGTTTATAAACTAAATCAAAACAGAGGCAAACAAAATAGAAAACAGAATATAATTAGGAAAGCAGAGAGAGAAGCCCACCACTCCGGCGCCACCTCTCAGCCCATCGCCCACCTGGTGGCCCAGCCCACCAGTGTGCCCCCTTGTCGCCTTCCTCCTCGTACAAGAGGGCAGGAGGGACACCATGACGCCGCCGAGCCACCACGCCACCAGCTGCCCGCCTGCTGCCGCCACCACCGCGACGCCACACCATCTCCTCGGCGCCGCCTGACCCCTCGACCCCTCGCTTCCCTCTCCCTCGCTCCTCCTCTCTCTCGCCCCCACGACGCCACCGAACACGCCTGCCGCCGCCGCCACCACCGCTGCCACAGCCCTCCTCGCCCATCCAACATGCCCTGAGCGCCGCCTGCCTCCTCGTTCTCCCGACGGCCACGCGACCGAGAAGCCCCGAGGCGCCCACGCTTCTCGACTCACGGCTGGTCTGTCCGCCTCGATTCGCCGAACTCCGGACGCCCGAGCCCGCCGACCACCTCTCCTCTCCACGGTGAACTCCTCCTCTCCCCTAGCTCGTGCTTGTTCGACCTCCAGCCGCCGCCCCCGCCTCACCCGAAAACTCCCCGCCGCTGTTCGTCACGGCGTGGCTAGAGCCACAATGGCTCGACGCCAACCCCACCTCAGCCAGAGCCAAGAGCACCAGAGCTCAGAGCCACCACCCGCCTCCTCCTGCACAGAGCATCAAACCCGACCTCACTCCGAACTCCCGGCCGCTTTGAGCTCGCCGCCGATCCCGGCCACCCGACCCCGGCTAACTCCACCAAGAGCTTCCTCCCTCCACTCCTAGATGCCCTCCAGGGTTTATTTGGTCGCGGAGTGGCCAAACCACTTTCGCTGCTGGGCTGGTCACGGCTGGCGGCTAAACGCCGCAGCCGACTTGACTTTGACCACGGTGGGCCCTAGTTGACCCTGTTGACCCTATGACAGGTGGGGCCCAACCTCTAACTATTTAGGATTAGTTTAATTAATTTTAGTTGTTAATCACATCGACATGCGGGACCCGCCGTCAGTTTGACCAACTGCGACTGTTGACCATCGACGCCACATCGACGTCAGTCGATTTAATAACTAGTTTTCTCGAATTATTAAAATTCAGGAAATTTCGTAAAATACCCCAAACTTCAAATATTCATAACTTTTAATCAGAATCCAAATTAAATAATTTATATATGAAAAATGATTAGAAAAATATGAAGAATCTGTTTATGGCACTTTCATGCATGATTGAACAAGTTAACCTCACTGAATAGGATGAATCATGATTAGGCAAATTATGAAATAACATTTGAGTTGGAATTTGTTCTTGTTTGAATTCCACTTCAATTAACTTGGCTAGATATCTGCACTAGGTGAATTCAGACCTTAACATGACATGTCATTCATGTGAGTGTGCATTGCATTGATTGTGTTCTCTCTTGTTTGCCGGTAATTGCCCCTCTCAAAGAGACGCACATACCGATTTATGAGTTCGATGACACCGATGAAGAACTATATTATCTTCGTAAGTGCTGCAAGCAAAACCCCTTGTTCATTCCAATACAATCCCACTCTCTCGCCTCTCTCTCTTTAGTGCATTAGGACAACATCGATTCAATGTTACTTGTCATGTAGCTGAACCCCTTTATCCTCTCGCATGACCTGTCATTCCACAAGAATTAGATGAAACCCACTAGCATGAGTAGGAGTTGTTTGAGCCTCACAGTTTACTCATTCATGCTTGTTTGTCAAGCCTGCACGCTTAGAGTTGAGTCAGTCTGATTCATCGGGAATGAATTGGAATGGTTGTGTGAACATGTCCCATCATGTGTGAGCTAAGTGTGTGAACACGATTTGGTAAAGGTAGTGTGAGAGGCCATATAGGAGTACATGGTGGGTTGTCTCATTGCAGCCGCCCCGTCAGAACTGAGTTCTGTGTTTGTGATCCATGATACAGCTTATTACCACGCATTGGGCCCAAACCAATGGACCTCTCGGCTTCTTAACCACCCTTGTTCTCTGTCTGTGAGTTGCAACTAGTTTCGTGTTTGTAGGATATGTGTTGGAGGCCGTATGAAGCGCTAACACTAGGGGTGGGCTATGATGCGTAGATACACCGGGTCTGCAAAATTAATGCCCGCTTGGTATCTCGAACCCTGCACACATCGCTCGGGGCTGTATGGGAAACCTCGCCGACTCCTCATGATGGAACCCGAATAGGCGATAAACCCGGACTAGGGACTTGAGTGTTTAGGTAGGCCGTGGCCGACACCCACGCTGGGCTTCCGCTTGAAGGTTGCCGAGTACATGTCGTAAACGGCGTAAGTGGTGAGAGCGTGTGAAGAAGTACACCCCTGCAGGGTTTAATATGATCTATTCGAATAGCCGTGTCCGCGTAAAGGACTTCGGTTGCCTATATCACCATAGACAAGTGAAAGTGGATACTCTAAAATGCGCAAGATAAGCGTGAGTGCTATGGATGGCGCTTCGAGGGAGACGGAGCGGTCCATAGTGGTGTATTGATATGGTGAATATGTGGACTCATGTGCGCCACCTCAAAAGAGTTACTTGCAAACCATAGTTCAGATAGCCACCGAGTCAAAGCTGGCTTGCTGCACCAAACCCACCACCCCTTTGTTGATAATGATGCATATGTAGATAGTTCTGATGTAAGTCTTGCTGAGTACGCTTGTACTCACGCTTGCTTATTTTATGTTTTGCGAGAGACGCTGGCCTCGCTAGTAGTTCCGCTTGGACTTCGACGCTTAGCTTGTGACCTCAGCCACGATCTTGTGCCTCGGCAGATCTGGTAGATAGTCGCTTCACAGCCTTCTTTCATTTATAGTTGTCTCGTATCGCACATGTTTAGCTTCCGCTTGTGTTTTGACTTGTATGTTCGAGTGTTGGGTCATGAGACCCATGTTCTGTAATATCTCGCCCCTGAGCCTAATGAATAAATATTTGAGTCGAGAGTTATGTTGTGATGCCATGTTGTATTTACACATATTGAGCATATTGTGTGTATGTTTGAAATGCTTGGTATGTGGGGATCCGACAATCTAGTTGTTTATCCTTGGCAGCCTCTCATATGGGGAAATGTAGTCTCGCTCGAGCGATAGTAGTCCGCCACAGCCCGGCTCACCGGAGTCCTCGCTAGCCCAAGACTACCGCTTGGACACTTGATGGTCGGCATGTGTTCACTTGCCTTATGTCTGTCTCCTTCGGGAAATGTCACGCGTGGTATTCGAGTCCCGCTTAGCTCACTATGTACCGGGATACGGAGTCCATAGCCAAAGCTACAGCCCGAATACATACGCTGATGACCGACATGCTCGATGTGATTCATGTATGCCTGTCCCCATGGGTTAGCGCCGCTTGGGTTCACGACTAGCCATGTTGGCCCGGTTCTTGTCATATGGATGCTAGCGACACTATCATATACGTGAGCCAAAAGGCGTAAACGGTCCCGGCCATGGTAAGGCGACACTGTGGGAATACCGCATGAGGCCGCAAGGTGATATGATGTGTTACATGCTAGATCGGTGTGATTTAGGATCGGGTCCCGACAGCGTTGGTATCACAGCCTGATCGCTCAGAGGATTACCAAGCCAAACCGGTCAAGTTGTGTCTAGAAATGCTTTAGTTATGTAAGGAATTGATTGTGAAGGAACGAAGGCTCTTTTTACTCCTTATACCTCATGGCCTTCGATCTGAAGTCATCCTCTTCTCTCCTACGGGTTAAGAACTAGGCTTCATCTATCTATCGATGACGTGTTACTAATCCATAGACTTATAAGATTGTTGGTTTTAAGCCTCCGCCTCAGCCCTACTAATTCAGATGATTACCGTTGATCTCGGAACCTTGTTATTGTGATGTTGAGTGGCTATGCCACCATTTTGCATGATGTCTCAAATCTTTTTGAGCATTTATAGCCGTTATGCTGTCCGAGTCATCCCAGGTCTCTAAATAGTCTGATGCATTTGCAATCTTTTCCTTCCGTACCTGATGTCTTTTTGGTCAGAATAAGCACACTAATCGGTAAGTTGAGGTACTTTATTGCCTCGACATACATGTTGGAGTTATTATTATGACCCTAGGTGTTTAGGAAGTCACCTAGCAATTTAGCAATGCTTTTTGTATCCCCGTGTGATGATTCTGGCCATTATTCTTGAAAACATCCCGTGATGTTATTAGTTAGTAGGTATTCTATTCCTGGGTTCTTGAACCGAGATTCACCCTACTTCATGTTGATAGTATTTGCTAGTTCCTTTAGGATATTAGTAACTTTGCGATAGTCCTCGAGGTCCTTGGTATTTCCTTCTTCCAATACTACGAACCGCTTATGGCGAAGTTCCTTGTTGAACCAAAACATCACAACAAGAGTGCTCTTGAGGAGTACTCCATTCATATTGTGACTCGCCAGCTTCTACCTTTTCCGCATGGATTATCCGAAGAAATGTTGAGCTTTGCTCGACATACTAATCTGTGCATCCACAACTCGAAAGTTATATGCTCCTCGAGTTGTTCCTCTTAGTTGTATTCTCACCTCGCCGATCAATTGATAGTCAAGGGTATGTGTGCATCCGCTTATCGATGCCTATTATCCTTGTGGTCCGGCAAGCCATTCTATTCCGAATGACTAGGAGAAACTGAAGGAAATATGCCCTAGAGGCAATAATAAAGTTATTATTTATTTCCTTATTTCATGATAAATGTTTATTATTCATGCTAGAATTGTATTAACTGAAACATAATACATGTGTGAATATATAGACAAACAAGATGTCACTAGTATGCCTCTACTTGACTAGCTTGTTAATCAAAGATGGTTATGTTTCCTAACCATGAACAAGGAGTTGTTATTTGATTAACAAGGTCACATCATTAGTTGAATGATCTGATTGACATGACCCATTCCGTTAGCTTAACAGCTTGATCGCTTAGTATGTTAATGCTTTCTTCATGACCCATACATGTTCCTATAACTATGAGATTATGCAACTCCCGCCACCGGAGGAACACTTTGGTACTACCAAACGCCACAACGAATCGGGTGATTATAAAGGAGTACTACAGGTGTCTCCAAAGGTACTTGTTGGGTTGGCGATTTCGAGATTAGGTTTTGTCACTCCGATTGCTCGGAGAGGTATCTCCAGCCTTCTCGGTAATGCACATCACTTAAGCCTTGCAAGCATTACAACTAATGAGTTAGTTGTGAGATGATGTATTACGAACGAGTAAAGAGACTTACCGTAACGAGATTGAACTAGGTATTGATACCGACGATCGAATCTCGGTAAGTAACATACCGATAACAAAGGGAACAACGATGTAGTTATGCGGTTTGACCGATAAAGATCTTCGAGAATATGTAGGAACCAATATGGGCATCCAGGTTCCGCTATTGGTTATTGACCGAGAATGGTTCTAGGTCATGTCTACATAGTTCTCGAACCCGTAGGGTCCGCACGCTAAGGTTTCGATGACGCTTATATTATGAGTTTATGAGTTTTGATGTACCGAAGGAGTTCGAGTCCCGGATGAGATCGGGACATGACGAGGAGTCTCGAAATGGTCGAGACGTAAAGATCGATATATTGACGACTATATTCGAGTTCGAAAGGTTCCGAGTGATTCGGTATTTTTTCGGAGTACCGAGAGTTACGGGAATTCGTATTGGGCCTTAATGGGCCATACGGGAAAGGAGAAAAGGGCCAAAGGGTGGCCGCCTCCCTTGGACTAGTCCGAATTGACTAGGAGGGGGCGCCTCTTCCTTCCTTCTCCTTTCCCTTCCCTTACTTGACTCCTACTCCCAATACATGGAAGGACTCCTAGTTGACTAGGAAAGGGGAATCCTACTCCCGGGGAGTAGGACTCCCCATGGCGCGCCTCACTAGGGCCGGCCTCCTCCCTCCCTCCTTTATATACGGGCAGGGGGCACCCTGAACACACAAGTTGATCTACGGATCGCCTTAGCCGTGTGCGGTGCCCCTCCACCATATTCCACTTTGGTCATATCGTCATGAGCTTAGGCGGCCCTGCGCCGAGAAGTCATATCGTCGCTGAGCTTAGGCGAAGCCCCGCGCCGGTGGAGCATCAACATCGCCACCACGCCGTCAGGTCGACGGAACTCATCCCCGACACTTTGCTGGATCGGAGTCCGGGATCGCCATCGAGCTGAACGTGTGTAACTCGGAGGTGCCGTGACGTCGGTGCTTGGATCGGTCGGATCGTGAAGACGCATTTACCACATCAACCGCTTGTTATAACGCTCCGCCGGGTTCACGAGGGTACGTGGACGACATTCTCCATCTCGCTGCTATGCCATCACCATGGTCTTGCGCGTGATCGTAGGAAATTTTTGAAATTACTACGCTCCCCAACAAAGGGGCATCCGAGCCTGGTTTTATGCGTTGATGTCATGTGCACGAGTAGAACACAAGTGAGTTGTGGACGATATAAGTCATACTGCCTACCAGCATGTCATACTTTGGTTCAGCGGTATTGTGGAGATGAAGCGCCCGGACCGACATTACGCCAGACGCTTACGCGAGACTGGTTTCACCGCCCGAGCACTCGCTGCTTAAAGGTGACCGCGGTGTCTGCCTCTCTCACTTTAGTTGAATCGAGAAGGCTACGCCGGTCCTTGAGAAGGTTAAACGGAGTCTATTTGACGAAGTATCGCTGTGGTTTTGATGCGAGGTAAGAACGGTTCTTGCTCAGCCCGTAGCAGCCACGTAAAACTTGCAACAACAAAGTAGAGGACGCCTAACTTGTTTTTGCAGGGCATGATGTGATGTGATGTGGTCAAACGTGATGCTATTGTATGAGATGATCATGTTTTGTAACCGAAGTTATCGGCAATCGGCAGGAGCCATATGGTTGTCGCTTATTGTATGAAATGCAAAAGCCATGTAATTGCTTTACTTTATCACTAAGCAGTAGCGATAGTCGAGAAGCAATAGTTGGCGAGACGACAACGATGCTACGATGGAGATCAAGGTGTCGCTACCGGTGACGATGGTGATCATGACGGTGCTTCAGCGATGGAGATCACAAGCACAAGATGATGATGACCATATCATATCACTTATATTGATTGCATGTGATGTTTATCCTTTATGCATCTTATCTTGCTTTGATTGACGGTAGCATTATAAGATGATCTCTCACTAAAATTATCAAGAAGTGTTCTCCCGAGTATGCACCGCTGCAAAAGTTCTTCGTACGAGACACCACGTGATGATCGGGTGTGATAGGCTCTACGCTCAAATACAACGGTGCAAAACAGTTACACGCCGAATACTCAAAGTTAAACTTGACGAGCCTTGCATATAACAGATATGGCCTCGAACACGGAGACCGAAAGGTCGAGCGTGAATCATATAGTAGATATGATCAACATAGTGATGTTCACCATTGAAACTACTCCATCTCACGTGATGATCGGACATGGTTTAGTTGATTTGATCACGAATCACTTAGATGACTAGAGAGATGTCTATCTAAGTGGGAGTTCTTAAGTAATATGATTAATTGAACTTTAATTTATCATGAACTTAGTCCCGTAGTATTTTGCAAATTATGTTGTAGATCAATAGCTCGCGTTGTTGCTTCCCTATGTTTTTATATGTGTTCCTAGAGAATATTGTATTGAAAGATGTTAGTAGCAATGATGCGGATTGGATCCGTGATCCGAGGTTTATCCTCATTGCTGCAGTAAGAATTATGTCCTTAATGCACCGCTAGGTGATGCACCTATTGCAGAGCAGATGCGCACGCTATGAACGCTTATTAGCTCAATATGAGCAGATACGACGTTATGAACGCTATTAGCTCAATATGATGACTACTTGATAGTTTAGTGCACCATGCTTAACGGCTTAGAATCGGGACTTCAAAGACGTTTTGAACGCCATGGACCATATGAGATGTTCCAGAATTGAAGTTAATATTTCAAGCAAATACCCGAGTTGAGAGAAATGAAGTCTCCAACAAGTTCTATAGCTAAAAGATGGAGGAGAATCGCCAACTAGTGAGCATGTGCTCGATTGTCCGAGTACTTCAATCGCTTGAATCAAGTGGGAGTTAATCTTCCGATAAGATAGTGATTGATGTAATTTTCTAGTCACCATCACTAAGTTAGTAGAACTTCGTGATGAACTATAGTATGCAAGGGATGACGAAAAGGATTTCGAGCTCTTCATGATGCTAAAATCATGAAGGTAGAAATCAAGAAAAACATCAAGTGTTGATGGTTGACAAGACCACTAGTCTCAAGGAAAATGGCAAAGGGAAGAAGGAACTTCAAAGGAACGGCAAGCAAGTTGTTGCTTGAGTGAAGAAGCCCAAGTCTAGACCTAAGCCCGAGACCAGTATTTTTGCTGCAATGGAACTGGTCACCGAAACAGAACTACCCTCGGATATTTGGTGGATAAGAAGGATGGCAAAGTGAACAAGGTTATATTTGATATACAGTTATTGACGTGTGCCTTACTAGTGTTTATAGTAGCCCCGAGTATTTGATACTGCTCGTTGTTAAGATTAGTAACTCAAACAGAGTTACAGTATAAACAGAGACTAGTTGAAGGGGAAGTGACGATGAGTGTTGGAAGTAGTTCCAAGATTGATATGATCATCATCGCACACTCCCTATACTTTCGGATTAGTGTGGAACCTAAATAAGTGTTATTTGGTGTTGAGCATAAATATGATTTGATCATGTTTATTGCAATACGGTTATTCATTTAAGAGAATAAATTGTTGTTCTGCTTACATGAATAAAACCTTATATGGTTACACACTCAATGAAAATGGTTCATTGATCTCGATCGTAGTGATACGCATATTCATAATATTGATGCCAAAAGATGCAAAGTTAATAATGATAGTGCAACTTATATGTGGCAATCGCCGCTTAGGTCATATTGTGTAAAACGATGAAGAAACTCCATGTCGATGGACTTTCGAATCACTTGGTTATGAATCATTTGATGCTTGCAAACCGCGCCGCTTGGGCAAGATGACTAAAACTCCGCTCTCCTAACAATGGAACAAGCTACCGACTTATTGGAAATAATACATACCGATGTATGCATCCAATGAGTGTTGATGCTCGTGGCAAGTATCGTATATTTCGACCTTCATAAGATGATTTGAGCAGATATGGGTATATCTACTTGATGAAACATAAGTCCAAATAATTGAAAAGTTCAAAGAATTTCAGAGTAAAGTGGAAAATCATCGAACAAGAAAATAAAGTTTCGCGATCTGATCGTGGAGATAAATATTTGAGTTACAGTTTGGTCTTCATTTGAAACAATGTGAAATAGTTTCGAACTCACGCCATATGGAACACCACAACGTTATGGTGTGTCCGAACGTCAGAATCGTGATTTTATTTTGATATGGTGCGATCTATGATGTATCTTACCGATTTACCACTATCGCTTTGGGGTTATGCATTAGAGACAGCTGCATTCACGCTTAAATAGGGCACCATCTAAACTGCTGAGATGACACCGTATGAACTATGGTTTAGCAGAAACCTAAGCTGTCGCTTTCTTAAAGTTTGAGTTGTGATGCTTATGTGAAAAAGTTTTCACCGATAATCTCGAACCCAAATCGAGAAGTGCGCCTTCAGAATACTCAAAAGAAACTGTTGGGTACACCTTCTATCACAGATCTAAAAGCAAAACATTCGTTGATGGATCCTTTCTAGAGAAGGAGTTTCTCTCGAAAGAAGTGAGTGGGAGGAAAGTAGAACTTGATGAGGTAATTGTACCTTCTCCCTTATTGAAAGTAGTTCATCGAAATCAGTTCCAAAGGATTCCTACACCAATTAGTGAGGAAGTTAATGATGATGATCATGAAACTTCGATCAAGTTGTTATTAAAACCTCGTGAGGTCTTCCAGAGTAAGATCCGCACTGAGTGGTACGGTAATCTTATTCTAGAAGTCATGTTACTAGACCATGATGAACCCACGAACTATGAGGAAGTTGTATGATGAGCCCAGATTCCGCGAAATGGCTTGAGGCCATAAAATCTGAGATAGGATCCATATATAAGAACAAAGTGTGGACTTTGGTTGACCTGCTCGATGATCAGCAAGTCATGTTAAATGAATGGATCTTCAAGAGGAAGACGGACACTGATAGTAGTATTACTATCTACAAAGCTCGACTTGTCGCAAAAGGTTTTTTGACAAGTTCAAGGTGTTGACTACAATGAGATTTTCTCAACTGTAGCGATGCTTAAGTCTGTCCGAATCATGTTAGCAATTGCCATAATTTATGAAATTTGGCAAATGGATGTAAAAACTGCATTCCTGAATGGGTTTCGGAGGAAGAGTTGTATATGATGCAACAGAAGGTTTTGTCAATCCTAAAGGTGCTAATAAATGTGCAAGCTCCAATGATCCATCAATGGACTGCAAGCATCTCGAGTTGAATATACGCTTTTGATGTGTTGATCAAAGCATATGATTTTATACAGACTTTTGGAAAGGCCTGTATTTACAAGAAAGTGAGTGGGAGCACTACAGCTTTTCCGATAAGTATATGTGATTGACATATTGTTGATCGGAAATAATGTAGAATTATTCTGCAGCATAAAGGAGTGTTTGAAAGGAGTTTTTTCAAAGAAAGACCTCGTGAAGTTGCTTACATATTGAGCATCAAAGATCTATAGAGATAGATCAAGACGCTTAGATAAGTTTTTTCAATAAATATATACCTTGTCAAGATTTTGAAGTAGTTCAAATGGAACAAATAAAGAAAAGTTCTTGCCCTGGTTGCAAAGGTGTGAAATTGAGTAAGACTCAAATCCCACCACGCAGTAAAATAGAAAAGAGAATGAAAGTCATTCCCTATGCCTCACCATAGGTTCTATAAAGTATGCTATGCTATGTACTGCATCTATTGTATACCTTGCTCTGAATTTGGCAAGGAGTACAATGGTGATCTAGGAGTAGATCATCGACATTGGTCAAGAACATCCTTAGTGAGGACTAAGGAAATATTTCTCGATTATGGAGGTGTAAAAAAGCCCGTCAGAAGAGTTACATCGATGCAAGATTTTACACTGATCCAGATGACTCTAAGTCTCAACTGGATACATATTGAAAGTGGGAGCAATTAGCTAGAGTAGCTCCGCAGAGCATTGTAGACATAGAATATTTGTAGAAAATAGATACGGCTCGAATGTGACAGATCTGCTGACTAAGCTTCTCTCACGAGCAAAACATGATCATACCTTAGTACTCTTTGGGTGTTAATCACATAGTGATGTGAACTAGATTATTGACTCTAGTAAACCCTTTGGGTGTTGGTCACATGACGATGTGAACTATGGGTATTAATCACATACGATGTGAATATTAGTGTTGAATCACATGATGATGTGAACTAGATTATTGACTCTAGTGCAAGTGGGAGACTCAAGGAAATATGCCCTAGAGGCAATAATAAAGTTATTATTTATTTCCTTATTTCATGATAAATGTTTATTATTCATGCTAGAATTGTATTAACCGGAAACATAATACATGTGTGAATATATAGACAAACAAGATGTCACTAGTATGCCTCTATTTGACTAGCTTGTTAATCAAAGATGGTTATGTTTCCTAACCATGAACAAGGAGTTGTTATTTGATTAACAAGGTCACATCATTAGTTGAATGATCTGATTGACATGACCCATTCCGTTAGCTTAACAGCTTGATCGCTTAGTATGTTAATGCTTTCATGACCCATACATGTTCCTATAACTATGAGATTATGCAACTCCTGCCACGGAGGAACACTTTGGTACTACCAAACGTCACAACGTAATCGGGTGATTATAAAGGAGTACTACAGGTGTCTCCAAAGGTACTTGTTGGGTTGGCGATTTCGAGATTAGGTTTTGTCACTCCGATTGCCTGAGAGGTATCTCTGTGCTTTCTCGTAATGCACATCACTTAAGCCTTGCAAGCATTACAACTAATGAGTTAGTTGTGAGATGATGTATTATGGAACGAGTAAAGAGATTTCACTGCAACGAGATTGAACTAGGTATTGATACCCACGATCAATCTCTGGTAAGTAACATACCGATGACAAAGGGAACAACGATGTAGTTATGCGGTTTGACCGATAAAGATCTTCAGAGAATATGTAGGAACCAATATGGGCATCCAGGTTCCGCTATTGGTTATTGACCGAGAATGGTTCTAGGTCATGTCTACATAGTTCTCGAACCCGTAGGGTCCGCACGCTTAAGGTTTCGATGACGCTTATATTATGAGTTTATGAGTTTTGATGTACCGAAGGAGTTCGAGTCCCGGATGAGATCGGGACATGACGAGGAGTCTCAAATGGTCGAGACGTAAAGATCGATATATTGGACGACTATATTCAGAGTTCGAAAGGTTCCGAGTGATTCGGTATTTTTCGAGTACCGGAGAGTTACGGAATTGTATTGGGCCTTAATGGGCCATATATAGAAAGGAGAAAAAGGGCCAAAGGGTGGCCGCTCCCCTTGGACTAGTCCGAATTGACTAGGAGGGGGCGCCTTCCTTCCTTCTCCTTTCCCTTCCCTTACTTGACTCCTACTCCCAATACATGGAAGGACCTTAGTTGGACTAGGAAGGGGGAATCCTACTCCTTGGAGTAGGACTCCCATGGCGCCTCTTACTAGGGCCGCCTCCTCCTCCTCCCTCCTTATATACGGGGCAGGGGGGCACCCCAACACACAAGTTGATCTACGGATCGCTCTTAGCCGCAGGTGCGTGCCCCTCCACCATATTCCACTTTGGTCATATCGTCATGAGCTTAGGCGAAGCCCCGCGCCGAGAAGTCATATCGCCGAGGAGCTTAGGCGAAGCCCCGCGCCGGTGGAGCATCAACATCGCTACCACGCCGTCGGTCGACGGAACTCATCCTCGACACTTTGCTGGATCGGAGTCCGGGATCGCCATCGAGCTGAACGTGTGCGTAACTCGGAGGTGCCGACGCTCGGTGCTTGATCGGTCGGATCGTGAAGACGCATTTACTCACATCAACCGCGTTGTTATAACGCCTGCTTTCGGGTCACGAGGGTACGGACGACACTCTTCCCTCTCGCTGCTATGCCATCACCATGGTCTTGCGTGATCGAGGAAATTTTTGAAATTACTACGCTCCCCAACAGTAAACAAACTCCAAGCATCTTCATCCATATCCAGGATTGGGTCAAAGCAGTTGTATTCCGCAGATTAAAAATGACAATCCAGCTTTGATTCTGCTCTACCTTGGAGTGTTACCATCTTTATGTCGTGAACATCATGAGAATGGCA
>JAHIAM010003949.1:0-23503 GCA_021605205.1 Aegilops longissima | reverse complement strand
AGTAATTTCAAAAATTTTCCTCGATCACGCAAGACCATGGTGATGGCATAGCAGCGGCGGGAAGAGTGTCCGTCCACGTACCCTCGTGAGCCCGAAAGCGAGCGTTATAACAACAGCGGTTGATGTAGTAAATGCGTCTTCACGACCCGACCGATCCAAGCACGAGCGTCACGGCACCTCCGAGTTCTGCACGTTCAGCCCGATGGCGATCCCGGACTCCGATCCAGCAAAGTGTCGGGGATGAGTTCCGTCGGCCTGACGGCGTGGTAGCGATGATGATGCTCCACCGGCGCGGGGCTTCGCCTAAGCTCCATGACGATATGACTTCTCCAGCGCGGGGCTTCGCCTAAGCTCATGACGATATGACGAAGTGGAATATGGTGGAAGGGGCACCGCTGCAGCTAAGAAATCAACTTGTGTGTTTTGGGGTGCTCCCTGCCCGTATATAAAGGAGCCAAGGGGAGGTGGCGGCCAAGAGGAGGCGCGCAAGGGAGTCCTACTCCCTCAGGAGTGGGACTCCCCCAATCCTAGTTGGAATAGGTTCCCGGAGGAGAGAGAGAGAGGGGGCGGCCCACCTTTCCTAGTCCTAATAGGACTAGGGAAGGGGCGTGTGACCACCTAGGGCTGGCCCTTCTCCTTTCCTCCAAGGCCCACTATGGGCCCATGTAGTTCAGGGGTTCGGTAACCTCCGGTACTCGAATAAATTCCGATTTCACTCGGAACCTTTCCGATGTCAAATGTAGGCTTCAATATATCAATCTTTATGTCTCGACCATTTGAGACTCTTCGTCATATCCGTGATCACATCCGGGACTCGAACAACCTTGGTGCATCAATACTTATAAACTCATTATGGCATCATCCGAAGCGTTAAGCGTGCGGACCCTACGGGTTCGAGAACTATGTGAACATGACCGAGACACCTCTCGGTCAATAACCAATAAGCGGGACCTGGATGCCCATATTGGCTCCTACATATTCTCGAAGATCTTTATCGGTCGAGACCGCATAACAACATCGTTGTTCCTTTGTCATCGGTATGTTACTTGCCGAGATTCGATCGTCGGTATCAATACCTAGTTCAATCTCGTTCTTGGCAAGTCTCTTTTCTCGTTCGTAATACATCATCTCACAACTAACACATTTAGTTGCAATGCTTACAAGGCTTATGTGATGTGCATTACCGAGAGGGCGGAGATACCTCTCCAGACAATCGGATGACAAATCCTAATCTCGAAATATGCCAACCCAACATGTACCTTGGAGACACCTGTAATGTACCTTTATAATCACCCGATTCGTTGTGGCGTTTGGTAGCACCAAAAGTGTTCCTCGGGCAAGCAGGGAGTTGCATAATCTCATAGTCATAGGAACATGTATAAGTCATGAAGAAAAGCACTAGCAACAAACTATACGATCAGGTGCTATGCTAATGGAATGGGTCATGTCAATCAGATCATTCAACCAATGATGTGATCCCGTTAATCAAATAACAACTCCTTGTTCATGGTTAGGAAACATAACCATCTTTGATTAACGAGCTAGTCAAATAGAGGCATACTAGTGACACTCTGTAGGTTTATGTATTCACACATGTATTATGTTTCCGGTTAATACAATTCTAGCATGAATAATAAACATTTATCATGATATAAGAAATAAATAATAACATTTATTATTGCCTCTAGGGCATATTTCCTTGAGTCTCCCACTTGCACTAGAGTCAATAATCTAGTTCACATGGCCATGTGATTTAACATCAATAGTTCACATCTATATGTGGTTAACACCCATAGTTCACATCGACATGTGACCAACACCCAAAGGGTTTACTAGAGTCGATAATCTAGTTCACATCGCTATGTGATTAACACCCAAAGAGTACTAAGGTGTGATCATGTTTTGCTTGTGAGATAATTTTAGTCAGCAGATCTGTCACATTCAGCCGTAAGTATTTACAAATTTCTATGTCTACAATGCTCTGCGGAGCTACTCTAGCTAATTGCTCCCACTTTCAATATGTATCTAGATTGAGACTCGAGTCATCTAGATTAGTGTTAAAACTTGCATCGGCGTAACCTTTTCGACGAACCTTTTCACTTCCATAATAGAAACATATCCTTATTCTACTAAGGATAATTTTGACCGCTGTCCATTGATCTACTCCTAGATCTCTATTGCACTCCTTGCCAATCTCGGTGGTAGGGTATGCAATAGATCTGTACCTGACATGACATACTTTATAGAACCTATGGCTGATGCATAGGAATGACTTTCATTCTCTTTCTATCTTCTGCCGTGGTGGGGTTTTGAGTCTTACTCAATCTCACACCTTGTAACACAGGCAAGAACTCTTTCTTTGACTGTTCCATTTGAACTACTTCAAAATCTTGTCAAGGTATGTATTCATTGAAAAACTTATCAAGCGTCTTGATCTATCTCTATAGATCTTGATGCTCAATATATAACAACTTCACGAGGTCTTTCTTTGAAAAACTCCTTTCAAACACTCCTTTATGCTTTGAGAATAATTCTACATTATTTCGATCAACAATATGTCATTCACATACTTATCAGAAATCTTTGTAGTGCTCCCTCACTTTCTTGTAAATCTGAGCTTCTCCAAAAGTCTGTATAAAACCATATCTTTGATCACACTATCAAGCGTTTATTCAACTCGAGATGCTTGCACCAGGTCCATAGATGGATCATTGGAGCTTGCACATTTGTTAGCTCCTTTAGGATTGACAAAACCTTCTGGTTGCATCATATACAACTCTTCTTTAATAAATCCATTAAAGAATGTAGTTTTGACATCCATTTGCCAGATTTCATAAAATGTGGCAATTGCTAACATGATTGAGACAGACTTAAGCATCGCTACAATTGAGAAAATCTCATTGTAGTCAACACCTTGAACTTGTCAAAAACCTTTTTGCGACAAGTCGAGCTTTGTAGATAGTAACACTACTATCGGTGTCCGTCTTCCTCTTGAAGATCCATTTATTCTCAATGGCTTGCCGATCATCGAACAAGTCAACCAAAAATCCATACTTTGTTCTCATACATGGATCCCATCTCAGATTTCATGGTCTCAAACCATTTAGCGGAATCTGGGCTCATCATCGCTTCCTCATAGTTAGTAGGTTTCATCATGTTCTAGTAACATGACTTCCAGAATATGATTACCGCACCACTACAGTGCGGATCTTACTCTGGAAGACCTCGAGGTTTGGTAGCAACTTGATCTGAAGTTTCATGATCATCATCATTAACTTCCTCACTAATTGGTGTAGGAATCACTTTGGAACTGATTTACGTGATGAACTACTTTCCAATAAGGAGAAGGTACAATTACCTCATCAAGTTCTACTTTCCTCCACTCACTTCTTTCGAGAGAAACTTCTTCTCTAGAAAGGATCCATTTAACAACGAAAACTTGCCTTCGGATCTGTGATAGAAGGTGTACCCAATAGTTGCCTTTGGGTATTCTATGAAGGCGCATTTCTCGATTTGGGTTCGAGCTTATCGGTGAAAACTTTTCACATAAGCATCACAACTCAAACTTTAAGAAATGACAGCTTAGGTTCTTGCTAAACCATAGTTCATACGGTGTCATCTCAGCGGTTTAGATGGTTGCCCTATTAAGCGTGAATGCAGCTGTCTCTAATGCATAACCCCAAAGCGATAGTGGTAAATCGGTAAGATCGTCATAGATCGCACCATATCAAAATAAAATCTGATTCTGACGTTCGGACACACCATAACGTTGTGGTGTTCGGTGGCGTGAGCTGTGAAACTATTCCACATTGTTTTCATTGAAGACCAAACTTCGTAACTCAAATATTCGTCTCCACGATCAGATCGCGAAACTTTATTTTCTTGTTGCGATGATTTTCCACTTCACTCTGAAATTCTTTGAACCTTTCAACTATTTCAGACTTATGTTTCATCAAGTAGATATACCCATATCTGCTCAAATCATCTTGTGAAGGTCAGAAAATAGCGATACTTGCCACGAGCATCAACACTCATTGGATCGCATACATCGGTATGTATTATTCCCAATAAGTCAGTAGCTTGTTCCATTGTTCGGAGAAGCGGAGTTTTAGTCATCTTGCCCAAAAGGCACGGTTACATAAGCATCAAATGATTCATAATCAAGTGATTCCAAAATCCATCGACATGGAGTTTTCTTCATCGCTTTACACCAATATGACCTAAGCGGCGGTGCCACAAATAAGTTGCACTATCATTATTAACTTTGCATCTTTTGGTTTCAATATTATGAATATGTGTATCACTATGATCGAGATCAATGAACCATTTTCATTGGGTGTGTAACCATATAAGGTTTTATTCATGTAAGCAGAACAACATTTTATTCTCTTACTTAAATGAATAACCGTATTGCAATAAACATGATCAAATCATATTTATGCTCAACACCAAATAACACTTATTTAGGTTCCACACTAATCCCGAAAGTATAGGGAGTGTGCGATGATGATCATATCAATCTTGGAACTACTTCCAACACTCATCGTCACTTCCCTTCAACTAGTTTTGTTCATTACGAAACTCCGTTTGATTACTACTCTTAGCAACTGAACCAGTATCAAATCTGAGGGGTTGCTATGAACACTAGTAAAATACACATCAATAATCTGTATATCAAATATACCTTTGTTCACTTTGCCATCCTTCTTATCCGCCAAATACTTGGGGTAGTTCCGCTTCGATGACCAGTTCCATTGCAGCAAAAGCACTTAGTCTCGGGCTTAGGTCTAGACTTGGGCTTCTTCACTCGAGCAACAACTTGCTTGCCTTTTTCCTTGAAGTTCCCTTCTTCCCTTTGCCCTTTTCTTGAGACTAGTGGTCTTGTCAACCATCAACACTTGATGTTTTCTTGATTTCTACCTTCGCCGATTTTAGCATCGCGAAGAGCTTGAGAATGTTTTCGTCATCCCTTGCATATTATAGTTCATCACGAAGTTCTAGTAACTTTAGTGATGGTGACTAGAAAATTCTGTCAATCACTATCTTATCTGGAAGATTAACTCCCACTTGATTCAAGCGATTGAAGTACTCGGACAATCTGAGCACATGCTCACTAGTTGAGCGATTCTCCTCCATCTTTTAGCTATAGAACTTGTTGGAGACTTCATATCTCTCAACTCGGGTATTTGCTTGAAATATTAACTTCAATTCCTGGAACATCTCATATGGTCCATGGCGTTCAAAACGTCTTTGAAGTCCCGATTCTAAGCCGTTAAGCATGGTGCACTAAACTATCAAGTAGTCATCATATTGAGCTAATAGCGTTCATAACGTGCGCATCTGCTCCTGCAATAGGTCTGTCACCTAGCGGTGCATTAAGGACATAATTCTTCTGCGCAGCAATGAGGATAAACCTCGGATCACGGATCCAATCCGCATCATTGCTACTAACATCTTTCAATACAATTTTCTCTAGGAACACATATAAAAACACAGGGAAGCAACAACGCGAGCTATTGATCTACAACATAATTTGCAAAATACTACGGGACTAAGTTCATGATAAATTAAAGTTCAATTAATCATATTACTTAAGAACTCCCACTTAGAAAAATATCCTCCGATTCTCTAAGTGATTGCGTGATCCATATCAACTACACCATGACCGATCATCACGTGTGATGGAGTAGTTTCAATGGTGAACATCAATATGTTGATCATATCTACTATATGATTCACGCTCGACCTTTCGGTCTCCGTGTTCGAGGTCATATCTTATATGCATAGCTCGTCAAGTATAACCTGAGTATTCTGCGTGTGCAACTGTTTTGCACCGTTGTATTTGAGCGTAGAACCTATCACACCCGATCATCACGTGGTGTCTCAGCACGAAGAACTTTACATAGCGGTGCATACTCAGGAGAACACTTCTTGATAATTTAGTAAGGGATCATCTTATAATGCTACCGTCAATCAAAGCAAAATAAGATGCATAAAGGATTAACATCACATGCAATCAATATAAGTGATATGATATGGCCATCATCATCTTGTGCTTGTGATCTCCATCTCGAAGCAAATCGTCATGATCACCATCGTCACCGGTAGCGACACCTTGATCTCCATCGTAGCATCGTTGTCGTCTAGCCAACTATTGCTTCTCGACTATCGCTACTGCTTAGTGATAAAGTAAAGCAATTACATAGCGTTGCATTTCATACAATAAGCGACAACCATATGGCTCCTGCCGATTGCCGATAACTTCGGTTACAAAACATGATCATCTCATACAATAAGATATAGCATCACGTCTTGACCATATCACATCACAACATGCCCTGCAAAAACAAGTTAGGCGTCCTCTACTTTGTTGTTGCAAGTTTTACGTGGCTGCTACGGGCTGAGCAAGAACCGTTCTTACCTCGCATCAAAACCACAGCGATACTTCGTCAAATAGACTCCGTTTTAACCTTCTCAAGGACGGGCGTAGCCACTCGATTCAACTAAAGTGAGAGAGCAGAGACACCCTTGATCACCTTTAAGCAGCGAGTGCTCACAGCGGTGAAACCAGTCTCGCGTAAGCGTCTGGCGTAATGTCGGTCGGGCGCTTCATCTCACAATACCGCTGAACCAAAGTATGACATGCTGGTAGGTAGTATGACTTGTATCGCCCACAACTCACTTGTGTTCTACTCGTGCATATGACATCAACGCATAAAACCAGGCTCGGATGCCACTTTGTTGGGGAGCGTAGTAATTTCAAAAATTTTCCTCACGATCACGCATAAGACCATGGTGATGGCATAGCAGCGGAAAGAATGTCGTCCACGTACCCTCGTGAACCGAAAGCGAGCGTTATAACAACGCGGTTGATGTAGTAAATGCGTCTTCACGACCCGACCGATCAAGCACCGAGCGTCGGCACCTCCGAGTTCTGCACGTTCAGCCGATGGCGATCCCGGACTCCGATCCAGCAAAGTGTCGAGGATGAGTTCCGTCAACCAGACGGCGTGGTGGCGATGATGATGCTCCACCGGCGCGGGGCTTCGCTAAGCTCATGACGATATGACTTCTCCAGCGCGGGCTTCGCCTAAGCTCATGACGATATGACGAAGTGGAATATGGTGGAAGGGCACCGCACTGCGGCTAAGAAATCAACTTGTGTGTTTTGGGGTGCTCCTGCCCCGTATATAAAGGAGCCAAGGGGAGGTGGCGGCCAAGAGGAGGCGCGCAAAGGGAGTCCTACTCCCTCAGGGAGTAGGACTCCCCCAATCTAGTTGGAATAGGTTCCCGGAGGAGAGAGAGAGAGGGGCGGCCCACCTTTCCTAGTCCTAATAGGACTAGGGAAGAGGCCTTGACCACCTAGGGCTGGCCCTTCTCCTTTCCTCCAAGGCCCACTATGGGCCCATGTAGTTCCGGGGGTTCGGTAACCTCCGGTACTCGATAAATTCGATTTCACTCGGAACCTTTCCGATGTCAAATGTAGGCTTCAATATATCAATCTTTATGTCTCGACCATTTGAGACTCTTCGTCATATCCGTGATCACATCCGGGACTCGAACAACCTTGGTGCATCAATACTTATAAACTCATTATAGTGTCATCGAAGCGTTAGCGTGCGGACCCTACGGGTTCGAGAACTATGTAGACATGACCGAGACACCTCTCGGTCAATAACCAATAAGCGGGACCTGGATGCCCATATTGGCTCCTACATATTCTCTGAAGATCTTTATCGGTCGAGACCGCATAACAACATCGTTGTTCCCTTTGTCATCGGTATGTTACTTGCGAGATTCGATCGTGGTATCAATACCTAGTTCAATCTAAATTCTTGGCAAGTCTCTTTTCTCGTTCCGTAATACATCATCTCACAACTAACACATTTAGTTGCAATGCTTGCAAGGCTTATGTGATGTGCATTACGAGAGGGCGAAGATACCTCTCCGACAATCGGATGACAAATCCTAATCTCGAAATATGCCAACCCAACATGTACCTTGGAGACACACATAATGTACCTTTATAATCACCCGATTCGTTGTGGCGTTTGGTAGCACCAAAGTGTTCCTCGGGCAAGCAGGGAGTTGCATAATCTCATAGTCATAGGAACATGTATAAGTCATGAAGAAAAGCACTAGCAACAAACTATACGATCAGGTGCTATGCTAATGGAATGGGTCATGTCAATCAGATCATTCAACCAATGATGTGATCCGTTAATCAAATAACAACTCCTTGTTCATGGTTAGGAAACATAACCATCTTTGATTAACGAGCTAGTCAAATAGAGGCATACTAGTGACACTCTGTAGGTTTATGTATTCACACATGTATTATGTTTCCGGTTAATACAATTCTAGCATGAATAATAAACATTTATCATGATATAAGAAATAAATAATAACATTTATTATTGCCTCTAGGGCATATTTCCTTCATAGACTGGCCACAATGGGTAGTAACATAGATTAGTAACATGCACATGTTACTAGTCTATATTATTACCTCTATAATAAGGGAGTAACATGTGTGTGGTAACATGCAACACTTCATTTATTAGGCTATAGACTCATTTGCCTTGATATGTGTGATGTTACTCATACTACTAGTAACTAGCTATGTTACCACTTTCCTCCATTTCTTCATTTATTGCTTGCCACATCATCTATTTTATTTAGATATGTGTGATGTTACTATCTATATTACTTCCCTTTGTGAGTATTCTTATCCTATGGTAGAATAAGCCCCTCGGTCCCCACAGCTACAAGAGTGCCTCCATTCTTAAGAAGTAGAGCAGTTACGGTCACCTTACCAGCCTCGAATTGCACAAGCTATCCATTGACATTGACTGCACCATCCTCGACTCTGAACCATTTGCATGCACCTTTGTTCTTATTTGATTATTCCTCGACTTTGGAGCTATGATAAGTGTCGGTATTGACATGTTACGAAGCATCCGATACACTCCACCGCTATCCTTCAATACCTCCTCTCTCCTCTAACTCCTCTCCATCTATCTCCTCTACCTAGACCTCTTCTTCTTGCTCCTATATCACCCCTGCCTCGGCCTTCGGGTAATCTGAACTAGGGTTCTCGTGCCATTGATTGGCCGACTGGCATCCTCCATAACGTAATATCTTGTCACCGTGGCGGATAGATCGTCAAACATTCTAAAGGCGTTTCTGAGCAACATCTTTGTGATTCCTTCATCGTAGCAGTTGTGACGGAATGCGGAAGAGGCCTCCGCATCCCAGCAATCCGGGATCTTGCTTTTCTACAAGCAAGCAGGCCGAGGTGTCGGACATTTTCGTTTCTCTTTTGCACAATGAAGGCGTTAGGTCCCGGATGTCGGTCAACCCTGAGTTATCGGGGCGGTACTCGGCGTGGGGCTGGGTGGAAGAAAATTTTATTCGATCGACATTGGTTCCATAGTAAGATTCTCCTTCATTGATCTAACGTCGCCTCGATGCTGCTTTGCGCACTTTGGCTGCCATAGTGCATCATCGAATCCGAAGTGCAGGCCAGGCCCGACGGCGTGTCATTTCCACCCCATGGTTGTTCCCAGCCAGATCATGAGGGAAGATGTAGCACCACTAAAGTTTTCAAAAACAAATAAAAGATTAGCTCCTTGCCCAAACTCCCGTCTTGAATAGCCAGTTTCCTAACCTTGGGCTACCATGGTCAACCCTTCACTTTCGTACTCCTCCTAGACATTCCTAGGGATGAGCCATGCAGCAGCTTCATTGGGCACGATCTGGATAGGACTACCGAGCCCCTTGATGGATCACGGGATGATCGGCGGGAATACATGGACTCGGCGAGAACCGCGGGATTTGGTAACCCTAAGCGAAAGCCCAAGGGATCTTTTTTTTGAAAGGAAAGCCCAAGGGATCTGCAACAGCTCGGTCTCGGTCGATCGTTCTCACACCCAAACTTCGCTACTTTTCTTTTCTTTAGAAGCCCAGCCTAGCTTGTGGGCGGGGGCGAGGTTGGCCCAATGACGTTTAGGAGCTGGTGGGCGAAACGAGCACACCGCTTCGATTCACCGTCGGTTATTTAGTACCACATCCGAGCTTGGGAGCCAATTTACGCTGCTTAAATGCGGTGGTACTGACCGGTTGTCTGCTTGATCACGGTCACGAGTCAGTTAGCGCTGACCTACTTGGTCTGTGGAGGTAAAAGACCGGCGTATAGCCATCGGGAATCCTTGTGGCGTCGTGGTGGGTCCATCGATTGTTCTTTTTGGTCGTGTAGGCGTATATGGTTGCTCTTTTCCACCTTTTCACATCCATCTTAGATTATTTGAGTTTTTGGTCCTTTTTTTTTGGGGCGCTTGAAGCTATACCATCGTGAGATCCGTATAGGCGTATGCTAGTTTGCTGGGTTTGTCTCCGACCATTGTATCGTGATGATATTGCAGGTACCCGAGGCCCTTGAGTTTGCGAATGTCGATTAACTTCCGTTCGGCAAATTCCAGTACTCCATATGTCGTATTTTCAGCAAGGTCATGCTGAAATTTTCCGTGAATTTTAGCATGACTTTGCTAAAAATAGGACATATAGAATACTACTGACTAATCCATGGGCGGGTATCTTAGTACTTAGTTAAGTAGGATCAACTGCCCGCCATTCTTGCTGCATTAAACCATAGGTGGCAATAGAGCCAAGTGATTAGGCCCAACTTAGAATTCTCCTTAGCATCGATAAACCCTAGATGATAAACCCAACATAGCGATGGCAATAGAGCCAAGTGATTAGTGCCAAGTGATTAGGCCCAACCTAGGGTGCCTCGGCATCGATAAACCCTAAATGATGAAAACTTAACTTGGCTGCCGGATGCCTCGGTGTCGATGAGAACCTAAATGATGTGCGCTTAGGCTTTTAGGGTGCCTCGGCGTCGACAAACCCTAAATGATAAAAGCTTAGCTTTTAGGATGCCTCGGTGTCGACAAACCCTAAATGATGAGACCATGATCTTGTTCCTTGACAATAACCAACTTTTGACCAAACTTTTTCCTATTTAGAAGCGAAACATGACCCAAAGCGATGAGGCCGGCGGTTGGGCGGCAAGCAATTCAGGAGCTGTCGGGAGTTGGAGAAAGAAAATCACCGCTATGAGGGCGCGCGGAAGACACCGATCCTGACTACACAACACCTAGTGGCGTCGGGATGACACCACTGATGGCGCCGCCGAGATGCCTGCACGATGATGGGCGCACACACAGATGGCAGCCAACCGAAGAGCAGCGGAAGGACGGCGCCCGAATGTGCTCGGCACCGTCGAGGAGAATTCTTGAAGTGGACTCGGCCAGAATCCGGCGGTGCCCAAACAAGTAGTCAAGAAATTTTCGGTTCAGCTCGGGTGCATTCTCCGGACACCGTCTTGATCAACACCGAGAACCTAAGGCATAAGGACCACGGGAATTTGCGCAGCCTCCTCTTCCACGAATCTACGAGCGATATAAGTTCTCCGCTGAGTTTGCAAACACCGCCTCTCGAGGAATAAAGTGAACAGTACCGCCCTCAAGAGGATGAGCACGGCCACATCTGCTTGGAGAAGCACGGTGAAGGCAATGATTGACAAAGGTGGTAGTTATGACAAGATCAGGAGAAATATCCTTTGATGGCGAAGATGAGTACAAGGAGTTCAAGATCAAGTCGCGAGTAGTGCAACCTCCGAATCAAGTCGATGGGGGAAAGAAATGGGAAGTTGAACTTGGGGCCCACCAACTTCGGTCCTTGCGGTTCTGAGTGGTGGAGCCTATATGGGACAAGGAGGGCGCGGGCGTGCCGAGCAAGACCTACGCCCGCTTCAAGAAATACCATGACAAGCAGACAAGGAACTTTCTCAAGGCCCGGTACAAGGAGGACCCGGTAACAAAGGAGCTTACCACGGATCCGAAGATCAGGGCGCTCGAGCTTGTTCTGGTAAGGAATACACCCTTGCGTAATTAGCTCCATATGGTTGCATTCTAATTAATCCCCAATATTTCTAAATGGTTCAAGTTCCTTGGCGGGACCTTTGAAAGCGATGGCAGGTCGTCTCGGGGCTCCCCTTCGCACCTTTAAATAGGGTGTTGAGCGTAATGAAAAACAAGGATAAGCTCGATGGCCGGCGTCGGCTGGTGCGTGTGGCCGACAAAGGCTTGTCCACAAAATGGTCGTCATACTATACGCTGGTGGGCGAAAGGAGAAAAAAGACCAGCTCGGAAAGCGATCGTGCGAGGTTGAAGCACTCAAGGCACAAGTGGCGCAGTTCGAAGCTTGTCCAAGAGCAAGTGGAACAACAAGCGGGAGCGAAGCTCAGCGCCATGGTGCCTACGTTGATTCATGGGCTGGCGGCGTGGATTGCGGGCGACCAGGGGCCTCCTCGGTTCCCGGCTTCCGGACGGCAACTTCGCCGCGGCAGCGACGGCGCCATTTGTGTCTCCGCGGCACCATTGGTGTCCCGGCGGGCGGTATTCGTGTCTCGGCGTCGGCGCAGGCATTGGAGCTTAATGCACCGGGTGTCGCCGGCGGCACCTCGCCGACAGCGGCCCCTCCGTTAGTTACCGCCCGCCATTGGCGGTGCCTCGACTTTAGCCGAGCTCGGCGGCATCCGCGGTAACTAAGCCTCTCGGCGATGACTTCATCTCCTTGCCTTTGACTGGGCATCACGGCGCCCTACATGTTTTCGCGAGGCGCGCGGCGTTCCTTGAACTCTTACGCGCCGTGGGCAGCGAGTTGGTCGATGTCGCCAAGGCGGAATCGTTCAAGCTGGGCAACCCCATGTTCCACGGTAATCGATGCCACCCACGGTGTATAGGGTTGAAGTGGTTGGTGCTGCCGGCGCGACGAGCTGTTACCTCCGATTCGACCGGCTGGGGCGGCGAAGAAGATGAGATGACCCTCGGCGCTGCGTAAGCTGGCCCTGCTTTGGCGAAGAGCAGATTCGTTTGAGGCGGGGACACCACCCCACGACAAGACCGCCCGGTCGTGTCGGCGCCAAGCCATGGCAAAACGCCGCAGCGCTACGGACCTGCGGACATCCCTATGGCACAGATCCGGACATCCCTATGTACAGGATCCGGACGGCGACAACAACGGCGGCTGTACATTTACCAAAGTCGATAAGTACTTTGCCAAACATGGATGCTGCTGGCGAGTTCTGCGGGCCTCTTTCTCAGAACCCAACCAAGGCGACCGCGATCTGGCTGATGCGGCGGAGAAATCAATTACAGCGGGTGTGTCGTGCGGCGTTCGGTTCTCGGAGATGCCTCCAGCTCCGCCTTCACCGAGCCTTAGATAGCTGAGTGCGAAATATTATCAGCCCCAACACGCTCAAGAAAGGCGATGCAGTGAAAGCAGAACTTCGGTCCCATTACAGGAGATCAAGAAGAAGGGGCGGAAGCGAAAGACTAACAAGGGTGCGGTGCGAGCCAGGCCGGCGCAGAGTTCGATCCGTGCTCGGGGCGGGCCACCTTCACCTAAGGATATCTCGAGGAGGGTGCATGTGGCGGGTAGAGGCGATGCTACCGCCAAATATGCTCAATGCTGCAACCCGGTGCTATCTGAATCTGCACGACGGTGTTCTTTCTTTGGAGAGTGGCGTCTCGAGAGAATGATGTGGCATACCGGTTTTCGTGGCCAAGGTGCGGAGGGCAAGGGCTTTGTGGATATCGACATCGAGAATACGATCGTCCTGCGGTTTGATGACATCTTTGCTATGTTTAACCTTCATCCGCTGCACTACACCTTCGTTCGGCTGTTTTACGCTGAGTATGGAATGCGGATCATTAGAACAAGACCACGGACATCGTGATAGTCGACCCTTTCTACATGCGTGCCAAGCACTTGAGCAGCGGCGGGGACCGCCAAGTTGCGAGTTCACACCTCGAAGGCGTCATTACGGCAAACCGGATAAGGATAACTTCCTTGTGGCTTACTTTCCGAGTAAGTCATCCCTTAACCGCCCGTAACATATAATTTCTTAGATTTCGATCATTCTTTTTTCTAACATTCCGTGTTACGTGCGGTGACACATTGCACACTCATCCTCTTAAGCCGAAATATTCCATGGCCACGTATTTCGACCCGAACCGTAACTCCAAGATAGACTACACAAATGTCAAGAAAGTTCTTGATGATGTTCTCCCCTCTTCGCCAAATCTGGAGCACCTTCACCAGGGCAGTTCGTAAATCACAGCAAGCACATGTTCTCACTGTCTGAAGTTCTGCTGCGTCAAGCAGCCGCTTTGTGATCGAAGGATGCCTACTCGCCCTCCATCACATGCAGGCGATCGTGAGGACCATCATCACCTTCTGCTACTAGATAATCTCAAAGATTGGGCGCGAGCTTGTCGGCAATCCAGGGCAGCGGACCTCGGACAAGAATTCTTTCGCATCGATCGGAGTTTGCGGACATCATCCATCAAGATGTCCTTCATACCTCGGGGCAGTTCTTCCTCGAGATATCAACCGTCCAACGGTGAGATAGGCGGGCGCTACAAATGCAGGCTGACAACGACCGCGATTTCATAACCATCACGACAGACGACGGCTTCATCCACGCTCTGTCCGATGAGTCGAGTCGAAAGTAGTGGCGTGTAGTTCTGAAACATTGATTGGCTCATGTTGTAATTAAACTTTACTGAATTTGTATGTCTCTTTGGTTTGGACAGTCGTTCAACTAAGATGTGTCGATGCTATTTATTAGTAGGACCATGAATCGTGCTATTAATGTCTTGCTTTTCTCTTGATCCTTTTGTTGCATACTTACATATTGCTTATGTATTGTACATTGTTTGGCTTGTGCATAGAGATGCCGTCGTATGTAGTGTACAAGGGTAAGGTTCGAGTCTCTGACGGTTGGGAGGAGTGTCGGAGACAGGTTCACCGTTCAGCGGTAGCGATTACAAAGGTACACCACTAGGCGGAGGCGAATCTGAATACCGCTATCTAGCGGGAGAGAGGAGGAAGGCGTTGGAGGAATCGGATGAAGACCAGTTTGATCGCGATGATGCTCATCGTGATGACCACAGCTCTCTTCTATGTGATGGTAGTTTAGATGATCGATATCGACTTGTAGTGTGAAGACAAACTCGATACTCGCGGTCTTGATACTTGTAATGTTTTATCTTTGTTCGGTCTTTTGAATTCGGAGACTAATATGATGAATTGTATTTGGAGACTAATCTTCTATTGTATTCGATGAATCTGCTGTTGCTGTGTGCTGCTGTCTATATTCTGTCCAATAATATATTTTGTAACCTATGCAAAAATCAGAAAAGTAAAAAAAACAACCTAATATTCAAACTAATGGCGCATCACCTCAAGGTGCGCCATTAGTATGCCAAAGGATACTAATGGCGCATCACTATAGAGTGCGTCATTAGTATGACAACCACATGGTTATGTATGGCCCCGGAAGTATACTAATGGCGCGTAGTGTTACATACTAATGGCGCTTCGTGGTGCACCATTAGTAAAAATACTAGTGGGGGTTGATACTAATGGCGCACCAGTAGTGTGCCATTAGTAGGCAAAACTGGTGCGCCATTTGTAGCCCTTTTCCTAGTAGTGACCCCTGCTCCTAAAGGTCTAGACAGATTTGGCAAATGGTGCTCTTTTCATTCAAAGCATCCATAGGGCCTCTGTGTCATTGCAGTTGTAAATGTAGTTCAAATTGGCGATCCTCTCCCGCTCCCGCATAAGCATTGGATCATAACAGATGACAGGTCTCCCTGTAGACCTAGAGCCCAAGTGCATAGTAGTTAGTGTTTCTTTTTCCTTTTTGTGTTCTTTTATTCTTTACTGTTTTGTATTAAGTTTAGCTAGCAAATGAATTTAGTTGAACATGTGTTTGGCACATAAATACTAGGCAGGTTTTTGGGCTATCCCTCAAAATTTACAATTTATTATGAAATGTTTAACTGTTCATTTAAATTGAAATGGACCAATTAAATGATGCTGGTCCAATTTTAAATAGGTTAAGAGCATTTTAAATATTCAAAGAGGTTGGTTTATTGATGAAAATTACTTAGTGATTATTTGCAACCCAACCTACATTTTTTGACAGTTTGAAGAAATAACAATTTGACTTGCATTTGTATAACACTTCGACCATGTCAAATTTACATTTGTTAGAAGGACAAATGGTACCTACTGCTAATTATAGATTATCAAATGTTATTGGGAGGTCTATATTATATCGTTTAGACATAATGACTACCTTCAATTTGCACACAACTTATGGATTGCATACTAGCAATGAATTAATTTTGTTCACAATTGCGAGGTCTACACCACCATGTGGTGATTACCTTCAATGTATTTTAATTAACACAAGGTTGTGAGAAGCTCCATAAGAGTGAGGTGTACACTACTTAGTAGATTATCTCATGTGTTCAAAGCTAAAGTGAAGGCACAAAACTTACGACATAGCCATTATAGGCCTACACTATTGATGCCTACCCTCAAGATGTTTTTCCAAATACATGTCAATTTCATAGAATTTGTCATTGGTTGTGACTATAGTGTCACATACTCCATCGGAGAGGAATCCAATGCATTAGTGTGGCATCTATGCTACACATTGTGCTATGAAGAAATTATGCAAAATACTTGCATATTTTAGTGAATACTTTCACAGTACACAACTTATTAGATTTAAACATAGCCACAAATTAAATTTTGTGCACAAGTGAGACGTTTATACCACTTCATGGTAATTACCTTCATGTGTTTTAAATAACATAAGGTTGTGAAGGCTATGATCAATTGAAAATGTCCATAAGAGTGAGGCACCACTAGGTGGTTGATTACATGTATGTGTTTTATGGTAATTAAAGGTTTATCCTTTCTGAGGTAAACACATTTAATTTGAAGATCTACACCACATAGTGGCGATTATCTTCTTTTGGATGGCTTATACCCTATGGGTCACTAAGAATCACTATTATCATGATTATGCTTAGCCATATCATTTTCATTGTAACTAATTTACTCTACGTAAATTAATGCATGAGCATTTCAGGCAATATATGGCTGACCTTTTTCCAAAGGAAATGCGACGTGATCACATTTGGTGGCAGTAATTACGGAAAATGGGTCAAGGACATTAATGATTTTGTCGACCCGTGCCCTTGTTGGCACAGAGACTCCACCTGCGGAATTGTAATGGCTATTTAGAAATAGCTAAAAATGAGCATATTTGTATTTATGTGACATCGCAATGTCTTAGTTTCCAAACTGAGTATTTAATGGACAATTAATATCCATTTTCCCTTGGAGCCTTCATTGAGGAGAGATATATTGTCATAAGCATCACATGAATGATTATTCCGTTGTCGGGACTTTGAGTCTGCTGAGGCTTATAATTCTGTTGTCTATAAATCAATACTATGTTGAGATTATGTGATAAAGTGACGGATACATATCGACTATAAGCCCTTACTTGCACTACGTTCTCCTAGGATGTTAAACAGAAATATCATCTTTGTTTCAGGTTGCAATGCCTGAAATTCATGCTAGTACTAAGCAATAGTGGTTAGAGAACCACGAGTAGTTGAATGTACAGTGAAGAGAGAAAAAATGGCAATAAGAAATCTAGTGTATATCTCAAAAGGAAATGGATCATTTAATCTAAATGATCATAATGACAACTTTCAAGTTTGTCAAAGTGGTGATTGTCATGAAATGTCGTGCCAATGATTCCCAATTGGTCAAGTATTGGGTTGAATCATATCAGCGACTCACTTTGGAGGAAAATGATTTTATTGGGATAAGTTTGAAGTGTTGGAAATATGCCCTAGAGGCAATAATAAAAGGATTATTATTATATTTCCTTGTTCATGATAATTGTCTTTTATTCATGCTATAATTGTATTATCCGGAAATCGTAATACCGTGTGAATACATAGACCACAATATGTCCCTAGTGAGCCTCTAGTTGGTAGCTCGTTGATCAATAGATAGTCATGGTTTCCTGACTATGGGCATTGGATGTCATTGATAGCGGGATCACATCATTAGGAGAATGATGTGATGGGCGAGACAATCTAAGCATAGCACAAGATCGTGTAGTTCGTTTTGCTAGAGCTTTTCCAATGTCAAGTATCTCTTCCTTAGACCATGAGATCGTGTAACTCCGGATACCGTAGGAGTGCTTTGGGTGTACCAAAGCGTCCTGGCGTAACTGGGTGACTATAAAGGTGCACTACAGGTATCTCGAAAGTGTATACATTGGGTTGACCACGGATCGAGGCTGGGATTTGTCACTCCATGTTACGGAGAGGTATCCTTTGGGCCCACTCGGTAGTGCATCATCATAATGAGCTCAAAGTGACCCGATGTGCAGTCCGCAGGATCATGCATTCTGATGCGAGTAAAGTGACTTGCGTGCGAGATTGAGCGAGGTATTGGGATACAGCGATCGAATCTCGGGCAAGTAACTATACCGGCGACAAAGGGAATAGCATAGGGGTTGCTTGAATCCTCGACGCCGTGGTTCATCGATGAAATCATCGAGGAGTATGTAAAGACCAACATGGGTATCCAGATCCGCTGTTGGTTATTGACGGAGAAACTGTCTCGATCATGTCGCATGTCTCCGAACCCGTAGGGTCTACACATAAGGTTCGGTGGCGCTAGGGTTATTAGGAAGACTTGTATGTGATTGCGAATGTTGTTGAGTCCGGATGAGATCCCAGACGTCACGAGGAGTTCGGAATGGTCGGAGGTAAATATTTATATATGGGAAGTTGTCAAGCGGACACGGAAAGTTTGGTCATATCGGTATTATCTGGGGCCACGGAGAGGTTCGGGGTCCACGGGAGGCCACCCCTCTCGGAGGGCCTCATGGGCCACAAGGCAGGGAACCAGCCTGGAGGGCTGGGCGCCCCCCAGGCCCATCGCCTAGGGTTGGGGGCACCCTAGTGGGCGCCCCCTTTGCTGAGGGGCCCCCTCCTGGCCGCCCCTCTAGATCTCATCTAGAGGGCCTTCTGCCCCTTCCCTATAAATAGGGGTGAGGGAGGGCTGCAACACACTTCAAGGCGCAGCCCCTCCCTCCCAGCACCTCTCCTCCTTCGCGTGTGCTTGGCGAAGCCCTGCTTGGGGCTGTCCTCCATCACCACAGCGCGTTGTGCTGCTGTTGGCGTCTTCTTCCTCAACCTCTCCTTCCCCTTGCTGGATCAAGAAGGAGGAGGCGTCGTCCGTTCCGTGCGTGTGTTGAACACGGAGGTGCTGTCCATTCGGCACTTGGTAATCGGTGATCTGAATCACGGCGATGCGACTCCATCTTCACCGTTCCTTGAGCGCTTCCGCCGCGCTCTACAAGTGGTATGTAGATGCAATCTCTCTCCATGACTCGTTGCTTAGATGAACTCATAGATGGATCTTGGTGAAACCGTAGGAAATTTTAATTTTCCATAGCGTTCCCCAACAGTGGCATCATGAGCTAGGTCTATCGTAGTTCTCTATTGCAGAGTAGAACACAATTTTGTTGTGGGCGTAGATCTTGTCAACTTGCTTGCCGCTACTAGTCTTTTCTTGCTTCAAGCGGTATTGTGGGATGAAGCTCCCGGACCGACCTTACCGTAAGCTTCGTGAGACAGGTTCCACCGGTGACATGCACTAGTTGCATACGGTGGCTAGCGGGTGTCTATCTCTCCTACTTTAGTTGGGCGGATTAGATGAAAAGGGTCCTTATGAAGGGTAAATAGAAGTTGACAAAATCACGTTGTGGTTATTAGTAGGTAAGAAAACGTTCTTGCTAGAACCCAATTGCAGCCACGTAAAAGATGCAACAACAATTAGAGGGCGTCTAACTTGTTTTTGTAGCAATTGTCATGTGATGTGATATGGCCAGAAGTTGTGATGAATGATGAATGATATATTGTGATGTATGAGATCATGTTCTTGTAATAGGAATCACGACTTGCATGTCGATGAGTATGACAACGGCAGAACCATAGGAGTTGTCTTAATTATTGTATGACCTGCGCGTCATTGATTCAGCGCCATGTAAATTACTTTACTTTATTGCTAAGCGTGTTAGCCATAGTAGTAGAAGTAATAGTTGGCGAGCAACTTCATGGAACATGATGATGGAGATCATGATGATGGAGATCATGGTGTCATGCGGTGACAAGATGATCATGGAGCCCGAAGATGAAGATCAAAGGAGCTATATGATATTGGCCATATCATGTCACTACTTTATATAATTGCATGTGATGTTTATTATGTTTTATGCATCTTGTTTACTTAGAGCGGCGGTAGTAAATAAGATGATCCCTTATAATAATTTCAAGAAAGTGTTCCCCCTAACTGTGCACCGTTGCTAAAGTTAAATGGTTTGAAGCACCACGTGATGATGGTGTGATAGATCCTTACGTTCACATACAGCGGTGTAAGACAGTTTTACACATGCATAAACACTTATGGTTAACTTGCGAGCCTAGCATGTACAGACATGGCCTCGAAACACAAGAGGCGAAAGGTCGAACATGAGTCGTATGGAAGATCGATCAACATGGAGATGTTCACCGGCGATGACTAGTCCGTCTCACGTGATGATCGGACCACGGCCTAGTCGACTCGGATCATGTAACACTTAGATGACTAGAGGGATGTCAAATCTGAGTGGGAGTTCATTAAATAATTTGATTAGATGAACTTATTATCATGAACATTAGTCTAAAATCTTCTCAAAATGTCTTGTAGATCAAATGGCCAGCGCTCATGTCACCATGAACTTCAGCGTTCCTAGAAAACCAAGCTGAAAGGCGATGGCAGCAACTATTGGACTGGGTCCGAACACGAGATCATCCTCATAGCAGCCAGAAACAATATGTCCTAGAAGCACCGCTAGGTGATGCACCATCGAGAACCAAGACATTATGAATGCTTGGCGGTCTCGTCTTGATGATTACTCCCTCGTTCGGTCGGCATGCTTTCTGACTTAGAACCGGGGCTCCAAAAGCGTTTTGAGCAACACGGAGCATATGAGATGTTAGAGGAGCTGAAAATGGTTTTCCAAGCTCATGCCGGGTCGAGAGATATGAAGTCTCCGACAAGTTCTATAGTTGTAAGATGGAGAAAAACAGTTACGTCAATGAGCACATACTCAAAATGTCAGGTTGCACAACCGCTTTGTCCCATTGGACATTAACCTCCGGAGACGGCGGTCATTGACAGAATCCTTGATCGCTCCCACCAAGCTACAAGAGCTTTGTGATGGACTACAATATGCGAGGGGATGGTGAAGACCATTCTGAAGTATTCTCAATGCTGAAGTCAGCGAGAGGTTGAAATCAGAAAAGAACATCAAGTGTTGATGGTCAATAAAACCACTAAGTTCAAAAGGGCAAGGGTAAGAAGAACTTCAAGAAGGGCGGCAAGGATGTTGCGGCGCCCGATAAACAAGTTGCGGGAAGAAGTCAAAGAATGGACCAAAACACTGAGACGAGTGCTTTTATTGCAAAGGGAAGGGCCCTTTGGGCGGAACTGCCCCAAATACTTAGCGGACAAGAAGGCGGCAACACTAAAAGGTATATTTGATATACATGTAATTGATGTGTACCTTACGGTACTCGTAGTAACTCCTGGGTATTTGATACGGTGCCGTTGCTCATATTTGTAACTCACAATGAGGAGCTGCGAGAATAAGCGGAGGCTGGCGAAGGGCGAGGTGACGATCTGGCGTCGGGAATGGTTCCAAGGTCGATGTGATGCGCGTCGACACGCTACCTCTACATTTACCTCTGGGATTAGTTTAAACCTCAATAATTGTTATTTAGTGCCAAGTTTGAGCATGAACATTGTATCAGGATCTCGTTTAATGCGAGATGGCTACTCATTTAAATCCAAGAATAATGGTTGTTCTATTTATATGAGAGATATGTTTTTTGGTCATGCTCCAATGGTCAATGGTTTATTCTTAATGAATCTCGAACATAATATTACACATATTCATAGTGTGAATACCAAAAGATGTAAAGTTGATAACGATAGTCCCACATACTTGTGGCACTGCCTATGGTCACATTGGTGTCAGCGCGCATGAAGAAGCTCCATTCGATGGACTTTTAGAGTCTCTCGATTATGAATAATTTGACACATGCGAACCATGCCTTATGGGCAAAATGACCAAGACTCCATTCTCGGAACAATAGGCGAGCAACCAACTTATTGGAAATCATACATACCGATGTATGCGGTCCAATGGCGTCGAGGCTCATGGAGGATATCGTTATGTTCTCACTCTCACTGATGACTTGAGTAGATATGGGTATGTCTACTTAATGAAACACAAGTCTGAGACCTTTGAAAAGTTCAAGGAATTTCAGAATGAGGTAGAGAATCAACGTGACGAAAATAAAGTTCTTCGATCAGATTGTGGAGGAGAATATTTAAGTCACAATTTGGTACACACTTAAGAAAATGTGGAATCGTTTCACAACTCACGCCGCTGGAACACCTCAAGCGTAATGGTGTGTCGAGCGTCGTGTCGCACTCTATTGGATATGGTGCGACCTATGATGTCTCTTACAGATTTACGCTATCATTTTGGGGATCGCTCTAGAGACAGCTACATTCACTTTAAATAGGGCACCGTCTAAATCCGTTGAGGCGACACCGTCTGAATTATGGTTTGGGAAGAAACCTAAGCTGTCGTTTCTAAAAGTTTGGGGATCGATGCTTATGTCAAAAACTTCAACCTGAAAAGCTTCGAACCCAAGTCGAGAAAAATGCGTCTTCATAGGATACCCTAAGGAAACCATTGGGTATACCGTCTACCTTAGATCGAAGGCAAGATCTTTGTTGCCAAGCGGATCCTTTCTTGAAAAAAGTTTCTCTCGAAAGGAGTAAGTGGGAGGAAAGTAGAACTTCGATGAAGTACTACCTCTTGAACGGAAAGTAGTGCAGCTCAGGAAAATGTTCTGTGGTGCCTACACCTCTTGGAGAGAAATGCGATGATGATCAAAGTACTTGAGACGAAGTTACTCTTGAACCGTGAGGTCCACAAGGACACGTTCCACACAGAGTGGTATGGCAACCCTGTCACGGAAATCATGTTGTTGGACAATGGTGAACCTTGAACTATGAATAAGCGATGGCGGGCCAGATTCCAACAAATGGCTTGAAGCCATGCAATCCGAGATAGGATCCATGTATGAAAACAAAGTATGGACTTTGTGGAGACTGCCCGATGATCGTGACGATAGAAAACAAATGGATCTTTAAGAAGAAGACATCGCGGATGGTAATGTCACCATCTATAAAGCTCGACTTATCGCTAAGGGTTATCGGCAAGTTCAAGGGATTGACTACGATCAGACTTTCTCTCCGTGCGAAGCTTATGTCCGCCGAATCATGTTAGCAATTGCATACTATGATTATGAGATATGGCAGATGGACGTCAAGCGGCATTCCTTAACGGTTATCTTAAGGAAGAGCTGTATATGATGCAGCGGAAGGTTTTGTCGACCCTAAGAATGCTAACAAGGTATGCAAGCTC
>JAHIAM010003948.1:0-32345 GCA_021605205.1 Aegilops longissima | reverse complement strand
TGGACTATTACTCACTGTTTTGGGGTCCCGGAATGATTTCCATGATTAACGAGCCCCGGGGTGCGTTTACGTGTCGGCCATCAACACTCACTGTTTTGGCCGATTCTGGCCCGTTTCGTGGATTATTACTCACTGTTTTTGGGTCCCGGAGTGATTTCCATGATTAACGAACCCCGGGGTCCGTTTACGTGTCGGTCATCAACACTCACAGTTTTGGCCGATTTTGGCCCGTTTTGTGGACTATTACTCACTGTTTTGGGGTCCGAGAGTTATTTCGACGATGAACGAACCCCGGGGTGTGTTTGCGTGTCGGTCATGAACACACTTAGTTTTGGCCTATTCTGGCCCGTTTCATGGACTATTACTCACACTTTCGGGGTCCGGGAGTGATTTCCACGATTAACGAACCCCGGGGTGCGTTTACGTGTCGGTCATCAACACTCACAGTTTTGGCCGATTCTGGCCCGTTTCGTGGACTATTACTCACTGTTTTGGGGTCCGGGAGTGATTTCCACGATTAACGAACCATGTGGTGCGTTTACGTGTCGGTCATCAACACTCACTGTTTTTGCTGATTCTGGCCCGTTTCATGGACTATTACTCATTGTTTTGGGGTCCGGGATTGATTTCCACGATGAACGAACCCCTGGGTGCGTTTACGTGTCGGTCATGAACACTCACATTTTTGGCTGATTCTGGCCCATTTTGTGGACTATTACTCACTGTTTTGGCGTCCCGGAGTGATTTCCATGATTAGCGAACCTCGGGGTGCGTTTGCGTGTCTGTCATCAACACTCACTGTTTTGACCGATTCCGGCCCGTTTCGTGGACTATTACTCACTGTTTTGGGGTCCGGGAGTGATTTCCACGAGGAACGAACCCTGTGGTGCATTTACGTGTCGGTCATCAACACTCACAGTTTTGGCCGATTCTGGCCCGTTTCATGGACTATTACTCACTGTTTTGGGGTCCCGGAGTGATTTCCATGATTAACGAACCCCGGGGTGCGTTTACGTGTCGACCATCAACACTCACTTTGTTTTGGCGATTCTCGCCCGCTTCGTGGATTATTACTCACTGTTTTGGGGTCCGGAGTGATTTCCACGATTAACGAACCCCGGGCGCGCGACGTGTCGGTCATCAACACTCACAGTTTTGGCCGATTCTGGCCCGTTTCGTGGATTATTACTCACTGTTTTGGGGTCCGGGAGTGATTTCCACGATTAACGAACCCCGGGATGCGTTTACGTGTCGGTCATCAACACTCATAGTTTTGGCCGATTCTGGCCGGTTTCGTGGACTGTTACTCACTGTTTTGGGGTCCGGGAGTGATTTCCACGATGAACGAACCCCGGGGTGCGTTTACGTGTCTGTCATCAACACTCATGGTTTTGGCCGATTCTGGCCCGTTTCGTGGACTATTACTCACTGTTTTGGGGTCCGGAGTGATTTCCCGATGAACGAACCCCAGGTGCGTTTACGTGTCGGTCATCAACACTCACAGTTTTGGCTGATTCTGGCCCGTTTTGTGGACTATTACTCACTGTTTTGGGGTCCCAGAGTGATTTCCATGATTAGCGAAACCCGGGGTGCGTTAGTGTGTCGGTCATCAACACTCACAGTTTTGGCCGATTCCGGCCCGTTTCGTGGACTATTACTCACTGTTTTGGGGTCCGGGAATGATTTCCACGATGAACGAACCCTGTGGTGCATTTACGTGTCGGTCATCAACACTCACACTTTTGGCCGATTCTGGCCCGTTTTGTGGACTATTACTCACTCTTTTGGGGTCCCGGAGTGATTTCCATGATTAACGAACCCCGGGGTGCGTTTAAGTGTCGGCCATCAACACTCACTGTTTTGGCCGATTCTGGCCCGTTTCGTGGATTATTACTCACAGTTTTGGGGCCCCGGAGTGATTCCCACGTTAACAAACCTCGGGGTCCGTTTACGTGTCGGTCATCAACACTCACAGTTTTTGCCGATTCTGGCCCGTTTCGTGGATTATTACTTACAGTTTTGGGGTCCGGGAGTGATTTCCACGATTAACGAACCATGTGGTTCGTTTACGTGTCGGTCATCAACACTCACTGTTTTGGCTGATTCTGGCCCGTTTCGTCGACTATTACTCACGGTTTTGAGGTCCGGGAGTGATTTCCACGATGAACGAACCATGTGGTGCATTTACGTGTCGGACGTCAGCACTCAAAATTTTGGCCGATTCTGGCCCGTTTTGTGGATTATTACTCACTGTTTTGGGGTCCCGGATTGATTTCCATGATTAACGAACCCCGGGGTACGTTTACATGTCGGCCATCAACACTCACTGTTTTGGCCGATTCTGGCCCGTTTCATGGACTTTTACTCACTGTTTTGTGGTCCGGGAGTGATTTCCAGGATGAACGAACCCCGGGGTGCGTTTACGTGTCAGACATTAGCACTCACAATTTCAGCCGATTCTGGCCCGTTTCGTGGATTATTACTCACTGTTTTGGGGTCCGGATTGATTTCCATGATTAACGAACCCCGGGGTGCGTTTACGTGTCGGCCATCAACACTCACTGTTTTGGCCGATTCTGGCCCGTTTCATGGACTATTACTCACTGTTTTGTGGTCCGGGAGTGATTTCCAGGATGAACGAACCCCGGGGTGCGTTTACGTGTCGGACATCAACACTCACACTTTTGGCCGATTCTGGCCCGTTTTGTGGACTATTACTCACTGTTTTGGGGTCCCGGAGTGATTTCCATGATTAACGAACCCCGTGTGCGTTTACGTGTCGGCCATCAACACTCACTGTTTTGGCCGATTCTGGCCCGTTTCGTGGATTATTACTCACTGTTTTGGGGTCCCGGAGTGATTTCCATGATTAACGAACCCCGGGGTCCGTTTACGTGTCGGTCATCAACACTCACAGTTTTGGCCGATTTTGGCCCGTTTTGTGGACTATTACTCACTGTTTTGGGGTCCGAGAGTTATTTCGACGATGAACGAACCCCGGGGTGTGTTTGCGTGTCGGTCATGAACACACTTAGTTTTGGCCTATTCTGCCCGCTTGTGGACTATTACTCACACTTTGGGGTCCGGAGTGATTTCCCGATTAACGAACCCCGGGTGCGCGCGTGTCGGTCATCAACACTCACAGTTTTGGCCGATTCTGGCCCGTTTCGTGGATTATTACTCACTGTTTTGGGGTCCGGGAGTGATTTCCACGATTAACGAACCATGTGGTGCGTTTACGTGTCGGTCATCAACACTCACTATTTTTGCTGATTCTGGCCCGTTTCATGGACTATTACTCACTGTTTTGGGGTCCCGGAGTGATTTCCATGATTAATGAACCCCGGGGTCCGTTTACGTGTCGGCCATCAACACTCACAGTTTTGGCCGATTCTGGCACTCTTTTCGGGTCCGGGAGTGATTTCCACGATTAACGAACCTCGGGATGCGTTTACGTGTCGGTCATCAACACTCATAGTTTTGGCCGATTCTGGCCCGTTTCGTGGACTATTACTCACTGTTTTGGGTCCGGGAGTGATTTCCACGATTAACGAACCCCGGGATGCGTTTACGTGTCGGTCATCAACACTCATAGTTTTGGCCAGTTCTAGCCCGTTTCGTGGACTATTACTCATTGTTTTGGGGTCCGGGATTGATTTCCACGATGAACGAACCCCTGGGTGCGTTTACGTGTCGGTCATGAACACTCACATTTTTGGCTGATTCTGGCCCATTTTGTGGACTATTACTCACTGTTTTGGCGTCCCGGAGTGATTTCCATGATTAGCGAACCTCGGGTGCGTTTGCGTGTCTGTCATCAACACTCACTGTTTTGACCGATTCCGGCCCGTTTCGTGGACTATTACTCACTGTTTTGGGGTCCGGGAGTGATTTCCACGACGAACGAACCCTGTGGTGCATTTACGTGTCGGTCATCAACACTCACAGTTTTGGCCGATTCTGGCCCGTTTTATGGACTATTACTCACTGTTTTGGGGTCCCGGAGTGATTTCCATGATTAACGAACCCCGGGGTGCGTTTACGTGTCGGCCATCAACACTCACTGTTTTGGCCGATTCTGGCCCGTTTCATGGACTATTACTCACTGTTTTGGAGTCCCGGAGTGATTCCCACGATTAACGAACCCCGAGGTGCGTTTGCGTGTCGGTCATGAACACACTTAGTTTTGGCCTATTCTGGCCCGTTTCGTGGATTATTACTCACTCTTTCGGGGTCCGGGAGTGATTTCCACGATTAACGAACCCCGGGGTGCGTTTACGTGTCGGTCATCAACACTCACAGTTTTGGCCGATTCTGGCCCGTTTCGTGGATTATTACTCGCAGTTTTGGGGTCCGGGAGTGATTTCCACGATTAAACGAACCATGTGGTGCGTTTACGTGTCGGTCATCAACACTCACTGTTTTGGCTGATTCTGGCCCGTTTCATGGACTATTACTCGTTGTTTTGAGGTCCGGGAGTGATTTCCACGATGAACGAACCATGTGGTGCATTTACGTGTCGGACGTCAGCACTCACAATTTTGGCCGATTCTGGCCCGTTTTGTGGATTATTACTCACTGTTTTGGGGTCCCGGATTCATTTCCATGATTAACGAACCCCGGGGTACGTTTGCATGTCGGCCATCAACACTCACTGTTTTGGCCGATTCTGGCCCGTTTCATGGACTATTGCTCACTGTTTGGTGGTCCGGGAGTGATTTCCAGGATGAACGAACCCCGGGGTGCGTTTACGTGTCGGACATTAGCACTCACAATTTCAGCCGATTCTGGCCCGTTTCGTGGATTATTACTCACTGTTTTGGGGTCCCGGATTGATTTCCATGATTAGCGAACCCCGGGGTGCGTTTCGTGTCGGCCATCAACACTCACTGTTTTGGCCGATTCTGGCCCGTTTCATGGACTATTACTCACTGTTTTGTGGTCCAGGAGTGATTTCCAGGATGAACGTGTTGGGGAACGTTGCAGAAAATTAAAATTTTTCCTACGGTTTCACCAAGATCCATCTATGAGTTCATCTAAGCAACGAGTCAAGGGAGTGAGTTTGCATCTACATACCACTAGTAGATCGCGTGCGGAAGCGTTCGAGGGAGCGGTGATGATGGAGTCGTACTCGACGTGATTCAGATCACCGATGACCAAGTACTGAATGGACAGCACCTCCGCGTTCAACACACGTATGGTACGGGCAACATCTCCTCCGTCTTGATCCAGCAAGGAGGAAGGAGAGGTTGAGGAAGACAGCTCCACCGGCAGCACGACGGCGTGATGATGGTGGAGAAGCAAGATCTGGCAGTGGCTTCACGAGCACACAACGGAGGAGGAGAGGTGTTGGGAGGGAGGGCTGCGCCTTGGCTTGGGTGTGCAGCCTCCCTCACCCCTCTATTTATAGGGGAAGGGGAGGGGCGGCCCCTCTAGATGGCATCTAGAGGGGGCGGCCAAGCAGGGGTGGCTTGCCCCCAAGCAAGGGGGCGCCTTCTAGGGTTCCCCCTGACCCTAGGCGCAAGGGGCCCAAGGGGGTGCGCCCAGCCCACCAGGGCTGGCTCCTTCCCCACGCAGCCCAAGTGGCCCCGGGAGGTGTGGCCCCTCCCGTGGACCTCCGAACCTTCTTCCGTGGCCCCGGTACAATACCGCACGCATCCGAAACTTTTGGTGTCCGCTTGACAACTTCCCATATATAAATCTTTACCTCCGGACTATTCCGGAACTCCTCGTGACGTCCGGGATCTCATCCGGACTCAACAACATTCGGTAATCACATACAAGTCTTCCTAATAACCCTAGCGTCACCGGACCTTATGTGTAGACCCTACGGGTTCGGAGACATGCGACATGACCGAGACGCTCTCGGTCAATAACCAACAGCGGGATCTGGATACCCATGTTGGCTCCTACATGCTCCTCGATGTTGTCATCGGATGAACCACGATGTCAAGGGTTCAAGCAACCCCAGATACTTTTCCCTTTGTCGATCGGTATGTTATTTGCCCGAGACTCGATCGTCGGTATCCCAATACCTCGCTTCAGTCTCGTTACGGCAAGTCACTTTACTCGCATCAGTAATGCATGATCCCGTGACTGGACACTTGGTCACTTTGAGCTCATTATGATGATGCACTACCGAGTGGGCCCAAGTGATACCTCTCCGTTATACGGAGTGACAAATCCCTGTCTCGATCCGTGTCAACCCAACAGACACTTTCGGAGATACCTGTAGTGCACCTTCATAGTCACCCAGCTACGTTGTGACGTTTGGTACACCCAAAGCATTCCTAAGGTATCCGGGAGTTACACGATCTCAAGGTCTAAGGAAGAGATACTTGACATTGGAAAAGCTCTAGCAAAACGAACTACACGATCTTGTGCTATGCTTAGGATGGGGTCTTGTCCATCACGTCATTCTCCTAATGACGTGATCCCGTTGTCAATGACATCTAATGTCCATAGTCAGGAAACCATGACTATCTATTGACCAACGAGCTAGTCAACTAGAGGCTTAGTAGGGACGTATTGTAGTCTATGTATTCACACATGTACTACGATTTCCGGATAATACAATTATAGCATGAATAAAAGACAATTATCATGAACAAGGAAATATAATAATAATGCTTTTATTATTGCCTCTAGGGCATATTTCCAACAGAACGAACCCCGGGGTGCGTTTACGTGTCGGACATCAGCACTCACACTTTTGGCCAATTCTGTCCCGTTTTGTAGACTATTACTCACTGTTCTGGGGTCCCGGAGTGATTTCCATGATTAACGAACCCCGGGGTGCGTTTACGTGTCGGCCATCAACACTCACTGTTTTGGCCGATTCTGGCCCGTTTCGTGGATTATTACTCACTGTTTTGGGGTCCCGGAGTGATTTCCATGATTAACGAACCCCGGGGTCCGTTTACGTGTCGGTCATCAACACTCACAGTTTTGGCCGATTTTGGCCCGTTTTGTGGACTATTACTCACTATTTTGGGGTCCGACAGTTATTTCCACAATGAACGAACCCTAGGGTGCGTTTGCGTGTCGGTCATGAACACTCTTAGTTTTGGCCGATTCTGGCCCGTTTCATGGATTATTACTCACTGTTTTGGGGCCCAGGAGTGATTTCCAGGATGAAGGAACCCCGGGGTGCGTTTATGTGTCGGACATCAACACTCACAGTTTTAGCTGATTCTGGCCCGTTTCGTGGATTATTACTCACTGTTTTGGGGTCCGAGAGTTATTTCCACGATGAACGAACCCCGGGGTGTGTTTGCGTGTCGGTCATGAACACACTTAGTTTTGGCCTATTCTGGCCCATTTCGTGGATTATTACTCACTCTTTCGGGGTCAGGGAGTGATTTCCACGATTAACGAACCCCGGGGTGCGTTTACATGTCGGTCATCAACACTCACAGCTTTGGCCGATTCTGGCCCGTTTCATGGACTATTACTCAATGTTTTGGGGTCCGGGGGTGATTTCCATGATGAACGAACCCCGGGGTGCGTTTACGTGTCGGTCATCAACACTCACAGTTTTGGCCGATTCTGGCCCGTTTCGTGGATTATTACTCACTGTTTTGGGGTCCGAGAGTGATTTCCACGATTAACGAACCCCGGGATGCATTTTTGTGTCGGTCATCAACACTCACAATTTTGGCTGATTCTGGCCCGTTTTGTGGACTATTACTCACTGTTTTGGGGTCCCGGAGTGATTTGCATGATTAACAAATCCCGGGGTGCGTTTGCGTGTCGGTCATCAACACTCACGTTTTGGCCGATTCCGGCCCGTTTCGTGGACTATTACTCACTGTTTTGGGGTCTCGGAGTGATTTCCATGAGTAACGAACCTCGGGGTCCGTTTACGTGTCGGTCATCAACACTCACAGTTTTGGCCGAATTTTGCCCGTTTTGTGGACTATTACTCACTATTTTGGGGTCCGACAGTTATTTCCACAATGAACGAACCCCGGGGTGCGTTTGCGTGTCGGTCATGAACACTCTTAGTTTTGGCCGATTCTGGCCCGTTTCGTGGATTATTACTCACTGTTTTGGGGTCCAGGAGTGATTTCCAGGATGAAGGAACCTCGGGGTGCGTTTATGTGTCAGACATCAACACTCACAGTTTTAGCTGATTCTGGCCCGTTTCATGGATTATTACTCACTGTTTTGGGGTCCGGGAGTGATTTCCACGATTAACGAAACCCTGGGTGCGTTTACGTGTTGGTCATCAACACTCATAGTTTTGGCCGATTCTGGCCCGTTTTGTGGACTTTTAGTCACAGTTTTGGGATCCCAAAGCGATTTCCATGGTTGTCGAACCCCAAGATGCGCTTACAAGTCGGTCATCAACCCTCATAGTTTTGGCCCATTCTGGCCTGTTTCGCGGACTATTATTCACTGTTTTGGGTCCCGGGGTGATTTCCATGATTAACGAACCCTAGGGTGCGTTTACGTGTCGGTTATCAACTCTCACAGTTTTGGCCGGTTCTGGCCCGTTTCGTTGACTATTACTCACTGTTTTGGGATCTGAGAGTTATTTCCACGATGAACGAACCCCGGGTGCGTTTGCATGTCGGTCATGAACACTCTTAGTTTTGGCCGATTCTGGCCTGTTTCGTGGAGTATTACTCACTGTTTTGGCCGATTCTGGCCCGTTTCGTGGACTATTACTCACTGTTTTGGGGTCCAGGAGTGATTCCCACGATTAACGAACCCCGGGGTGCGTTTGCGTGTCGGTCATGAACACACTTAGTTTTGGCCTATTCTGGGCCGTTTCGTGCATTATTACTCACTCTTTCGGGGTCCGGGAGTGATTTCCACGATTAACGAACCCCGGGGTGCGTTTACGTGTCGGTCATCAACACTCACAGTTTTGGCCGATTCTGGCCCGTTTCGTGGATTATTACTCACAGTTTTGGGGTCCGGGAGTGATTTCCACGATTAACGAACCATGTGGTGCGTTTACGTGTCGGTCATCAACACTCACTGTTTTGGCTGATTCTGGCCCGTTTCGTGGACTATTACTCACTGTTTTGAGGTCCGGAGTGATTTCCACGATGAACGAACCATGTGGTGCGTTTACGTGTCGGACGTCAGCACTCACAATTTTGACCGATTCTGGCCCGTTTTGTGGATTATTACTCACTGTTTTGGGGTCCCGGATTGATTTCCATGATTAACTAACCCCGGGGTGCGTTTACGTGTCGGCCATCAACACTCACTGTTTTGGCCGATTCTGGCCCGTTTCATGGACTATTACTCACTATTTTGTGGTCCAGGAGTGATTTCCAGGATGAACGAACCCCGGGGTGCGTTTACGTGTCGGACATCAGCACTCACACTTTTGGCCGATTCTGGCCCGTTTTGTGGACTATTACTCACTGTTTTGGGGTCCCGGAGTGATTTCCATGATGAAGGAACCCCGGGGTGTGTTTACGTGTCGGCCATCAACACTCACTGTTTTGGCCGATTCTGGCCCGTTTCATGGATTATTACTCACTGTTTTGGGGTCCCGGAGTGATTTCCATGATTAACGAACCCCGGGGTCCGTTTACGTGTCGGACATCAACACTCACAGTTTTAGCTGATTCTGGCCCGTTTCGTGGATTATTACTCACTGTTTTGGGGTCCGGGAGTGATTTCCACGATTAACGAACCATGTGGTGCGTTTACGTGTCGGTCATCAACACTCACTGTTTTGGCTGATTCTGGCCCGTTTCGTGGACTATTACTCACTGTTTTGAGGTCCGGGAGTGATTTCCACGATGAACGAACCATGTGGTGCGTTTACGTGTCGGACGTCAGCACTCACAATTTTGACCGATTCTGGCCCGTTTTGTGGATTATTACTCACTGTTTTGGGGTCCCGGATTGATTTCCATGATTAACTAACCCCGGGGTGCGTTTACGTGTCGGCCATCAACACTCACTGTTTTGGCCGATTCTGGCCCGTTTCATGGACTATTACTCACTATTTTGTGGTCCAGGAGTGATTTCCACGATTAACGAACCCCGGGGTGCGTTTACGTGTCGGTCATCAACACTCACACTTTTGGCCGATTCTGGCCCGTTTTGTGGACTATTACTCACTGTTTTGGGGTCCCGGAGTGATTTCCATGATTAAGGAACCCCGGGGTGCGTTTACGTGTCGGCCATCAACACTCACTGTTTTGGCCGATTCTGGCCCGTTTCATGGATTATTACTCACTGTTTTGGGGTCCCGGAGTGATTTCCATGATTAACGAACCCCGGGGTCCGTTTACGTGTCGGTCATCAACACTCACAGTTTTGGCCGATTTTGGCCCGTTTTGTGGACTATTACTCACTATTTTGGGGTCCGGCAGTTATTTCCACAATGAACGAACCCCGGGGTGCGTTTGCGTGTCGGTCATGAACACTCTTAGTTTTGGCCGATTCTGGCCCGTTTCGTGGATTATTACTCACCGTTTTGGGGTCCAGGAGTGATTTCCAGGATGAAGGAACCCCGGGGTGCGTTTATGTGTCGGACATCAACACTCACAGTTTTAGCTGATTCTGGCCCGTTTCGTGGATTATTACTCACTGTTTTGGGGTCCGAGAGTTATTTCCACGATGAACGAACCCCGGGGTGTGTTTGCGTGTCGGTCATGAACACACTTAGTTTTGGCCTATTCTGGCCCGTTTCGTGGATTATTACTCACTCTTTCGGGGTCCGGGAGTGATTTCCACGATTAACGAACCCCGGGGTGGCCCGTTTCGTGGATTATTATTCACTGTTTTGGGTCCGGGAGTGATTTCCACGATTAACGAACCCCGGGATGCATTTTTGTGTCGGTCGTCAACACTCACAATTTTGGCTGATTCTGGCCCGTTTTATGGACTATTACTCACTGTTTTGGGGTCCCGGAGTGATTTCCATGATTAACGAACCCCGGGGCGCGTTTGTGTGTCGGTCATCAACACTCACGTTTTGGCCGATTCCGGCCCGTTTCGTGGACTATTACTCACTGTTTTAGGGTCCCGGAGTGATTTCCATGATTAACGAACCTCGGGGTCCGTTTACGTGTCGGTCATCAACACTCACAGTTTTGGCCGATTTTGGCCCGTTTTGTGGACTATTACTCACTATTTTGGGGTCCGACAGTTATTTGCACAATGAACGAACCCCGGGGTGCGTTTGCGTGTCGGTCATGAACACTCTTAGTTTTGGCCGATTCTGGCCCGTTTCGTGGATTATTACTCACTGTTTTGGGGTCCAGGAGTGATTTCCAGGATGAAGGAACCCGGGGGTGCGTTTATGTGTCGGACATCAACACTCACAGTTTTAGCTGATTCTGGCCCGTTTCGTGGATTATTACTCACTGTTTTGGGGTCCGGGAGTGATTTCCACGATTAACTAAACCTCGGTGCGCGACGTCTTGGTCATCAACACTCACAGCTTTTGGCGATTCTGGCCCGTTTTGTGGACTTTTAGTCATAGTTTTGGGTTCCCAAAGCGATTTCCATGGTTGTCGAACCCCAAGGTGCGCTTAGAAGTCGGTCATCAACCCTCATAGTTTTGGCCCATTCTGGCCTGTTTTAGGGTCCCGGGGTGATTTCCGTGATTAACTAACCCTAGGGTGCGTTTACGTGTCGGTTATCAACTCTCACAGTTCTGGCCGGTTCCCCGTTTCGTTGACTATTACTCACTGTTTTGGGGTCCGAGAGTTATTTCCACGATGAACGAACCCCGGGGTGCGTTTGGATGTCGGTCATGAACACTCTTAGTTTTGGCCGATTCTGGCCTGTTTCGTGGAGTATTACTCAGTGTTTTGGGGTCCGGGAGTGATTTCCATGATTAACGAACCCCGGGGTGCGTTTACGTGTCGGTCATCAACACTCAATAGTTTTGGCCGATTCTGGCCTGTTTCGTGGACTATTACTCATTGTTTTGGGGTCTGGGGGCAATTTCCACGATGAACGAACCCCTGGGTGCGTTTACGTGTCGGTCATCAACACTCACAGTTTTGGCTGATTCCGGCCCGTATCATGGACTATTACTCACTGTTTTGCGGTCCCGGAGTGATTTCCATGATTAATGAACCCCGGGGTGTGTTTGCGTGTCGGTCATCAACACTCACAGTTTAGGCCGATTCTGGCCCGTTTCATGGACTATTACTCACTGTTTTGAGGTCCGGGAGTGATTTCCACGATGAACGAACCCTGTGGTGCGTTTACGTGTCGGACGTCAACACTCACACTTTTGGCCGATTCTGGCCCGTTTTGTGGACTATTACTCACTGTTTTGGGGTCCCGGAGTGATTTCCATGATGAAGGAACCCCGGGGTGTGTTTACGTGTCGGCCATCAACACTCACTGTTTTGGCCGATTCTGGCCCGTTTCGTGGATTATTACTCACTGTTTTGGGGTCCCGGAGTGATTTCCATGATTAACGAACCCCGGGGTCCGTTTACGTGTCGGTCATCAACACTCACAGTTTTGGCCGATTTTGGCCCGTTTTGTGGACTATTACTCACTATTTTGGGGTCCGGCAGTTATTTCCACAATGAACGAACCCCGGGGTGCGTTTGCGTGTCAGTCATGAACACTCTTAGTTTTGGCCGATTCTGGCCAGTTTCGTGGATTATTACTCACCGTTTTGGGGTCCAGGAGTTATTTCCAGGATGAAGGAACCCCGGGGTGCGTTTATGTGTCGGACATCAACACTCACAGTTTTAGTTGATTCTGGCCCGTTTCGTGGATTATTACTTACTGTTTTGGGGTCCGAGAGTTATTTCCACGATGAACGAACCCCGGGGTGTGTTTGCGTGTCGGTCATGAACACACTTAGTTTTGGCCTATTCTGGCCCGTTTCGTGGATTATTACTCACTCTTTCGGGGTCCGGGAGTGATTTCCACGATTAACGAACCCCGGGGTGCGTTTACGTGTCGGTCATCAACACTCACAGCTTTGGCCGATTCTGGCCCGTTTCGTGGATTATTATTCACTGTTTTGGGGTCCGGGAGTGATTTCCACAATTAACGAACCCCGGGATGCATTTTTGTGTCGGTCGTCAACACTCACAATTTTGGCTGATTCTGGCCCGTTTTATGGACTATTACTCACTGTTTTGGGGTCCCGGAGTGATTTCCATGATTAACGAACCCCGGGGTGCGTTTGTGTGTCGGTCATCAACACTCACGTTTTGGCCGATTCCGGCCCGTTTCGTGGACTATTACTCATTGTTTTAGGGTCCCGGAGTGATTTCCATGATTAACGAACCTCGGAGTCCGTTTACGTGTCGGTCATCAACACTCACAGTTTTGGCCGATTTTGGCCCGTTTTGTGGACTATTACTCACTATTTTGGGGTCCGACAGTTATTTCCACAATGAACGAACCCCGGGGTGCGTTTGCGTGTCGGTCATGAACACTCTTAGTTTTGGCTGATTCTGGCCCGTTTCGTGGATTATTACTCACCACTACTAGGAAAAGGGCTATAGATGGGATTGACACTAATGGCACACCAGAAAGATGGTGCGCCATTAGTATATACTAATGGCGCACCACCATCTGATGCGCCATTAGAGTTTAAACTACTAATGGCGCACCATGCTATGGGTGCGCCATTAGTATCAAATTTTTTTTTAACTAGTGCGCCTGTCCAAACATACTAATGGCGCATCAGGCCCAAGTGCGCCATTAGTAGTTGTAACTACTAATGGCGCACTGCAATGGTGCGCCATTAGTATAGAAATTTTTTTGAACTAGTGTGCCTATTCAAACATACTAATGGCGCATCCTGCCCGAGTGTGCCATTAGTAGTTGTAACTACTAATGGCGCACCGGCAAAGGTGCGCCATTAGTATAGAAATTTTTTTTTTGAACTAGTGCGCCTATCCAAACATAGTAATGGCGCATCCTGCTTAAGTGCGCCATTAGTAGTTGTAACTACTAATGGCGCACCATGCAAGAGGTGCGCCATTAGTAAGTGGGCAGCAACAAGATATTTGGGACAGCCTCTCCTACCCACACACTCACTTTCTCCCCACTTCATTCTCTCCACCTCCTCCTTGTCTCGGGTGCCTCCTCTTTTTCACCTCATTTCCACCATAGATTCAGTCAAATTAAGTGGTTAAATTACCTTGTTTTAATAGGTAAGTAAGGGGGGAAGCTATATTTAGGTTGTTCTCCTTACAACAATGTGCACATGCACTTTTTACGGCCTAGCTAGATCTATGTATGTTCGTGGTGTTGCATATGTTTGTGGTGTTGCATATGTGTTTGTGTTTGGAGGTGTACCGGTATTTGAAATGCGATAGTTGCCAATATTTTGCGAATGTTGATTCATTTCCGTTTCAAGTAGAATTTTGGCATTAAGCATTCTTTTGGTCCTATTTTTAGGAAAGTCATGCCAAATTTTGTTTGGTTCTAAAATATCGTTTTGCTCTACCCATGACGACCATGGTCCGCACGATGACCGAAGGCATCGTGAATAGGTTTTTGAGGTCCGCAAGGCCGAGATGCTTCAAAAGAATGAGACGGAGATAAGATGTCCGTGTCGAAGATGCAAGTGAAGAGCCTTATTGCGGACCCGGATTCCGGGCAGGTGCGGGACCACCTGCTGTTGCGTGGTTTCATGGATGGCTATCGGTGGCAAGGTGATGAAGATGACTACGAAGTCGTCCATGCGGGCCGGGCAAGAAATGAGGAAGGGCAGCAAGACAACCACCGCGGCTCGGGCGGGCGAGAAGACGAAGAATCCCCAGGAGATGATCACGACTGTGATGCTGTACACAGTCATCATGTAGAAGATGCAGGACATGATGATGAGGAAGATGCGGAGCAGGCGACGGGAATGATCATGAAGATGATGATGCCGGCGGAGCGACGACGCTGGACCATCGATGGGCTGGGTGCAGGACCCTCATATTCAAGAGCTGCTTCTCAAGCGACGGATAACGCAAGAGCTGCCGCCGAGAGAAAGCCAAGATGGATCAACTTGAGTTAGACACGGTTACTCCATTGTATGAAGGATGCAGGCCCGAGGATACCGCTTTGAAAGTAACGCCATGGCCCCGGAGATGAAGGTAAAACACAAAATGACCGACGATGCTTCGACGAGAACATGTCATTCGCACGAACGCCTTCCCAAGGGGAACAAGTGCCCGACCAGTTTGGAGGAGGCGAAGAAAATCGTGTGTCCTCTGGATTTGCCGCGTGAAATACCATGTGTGCATGAACAATTGCATCATTTATCGGGACGAGCACGCTGAGTCTACCATATGTCCGGTGTCTTGGCGCCACTCGATACAAGAAGAGGAAGAAAGCTCCTCGAAAAGTGGTGTGGTACTTTTCGATCACTCCTCGTCTGCAGCGCTATTTCATGGGCCCTAAGGTAGCAAAGCTCCTGCGTTGGCACGCGGATAGGGAGGAGAAGAAGCGGAAGATGACGCAAATGATCCGGAGATAGATAAAAAGACAAGATGCTGAGTCACCCTAAGGATGCGAGCGGTGGCAAGCGTTGAACTTCAAGACTCGAATTTGGGAACGATCCAAGGAACATCGTGGTTGGGCGCGAGCACCGATGGAGTCAATCCGTTTGGCAGCCAGAGAAGCACACATAGCACCTGGCCTGTGTTTGTGTGGATGTACAACCTTCCCCCCTGGTTGTGCATGAAGAGGAAGTACATTCACATGAGTATGCTAATTGAAGGGCCGAAACAACCAGGAACGACATCAATCAGATCTGGGGCTGCTGAAAGAGGAGCTTGACACGCTGTGGAAAACGCCAGCCAATACGTGGGACGCCGCAGAGAAAGAATATTTCCCTATGAGAGCCGCACTGCTCACGACGGTGCACGACTATCTCGGTTACGGATATGTCGCGGGGCAGGTAGTCCACGGATTTTCTGGATGCGTAAGGTGCATGGATGACACAACGTATCGCCAGCTAGATAGAGATCCCGGGTCTTCGAAAACCGTGTTCATGGGACATCGAAGGTGGCTTCGCGACGATGACCCGTGGAGGAAACGCAAGGATCTGTTCGATGGTGAAACCGAACCCCGAAAACGCCCGTGTACGAGGAGCGGCGAGGAAATAGACAAGCTGTTGAAAATTGGAAAGACTGCCCACTGCCGGGAAAGAAGCAAAAGGCGCCAGAGCCGGGAAAGAAGCGAAAGGCGCCAGAGCCGCTGCTGAAGGTATGGAAAACGAGGTCTGTTTTCTGGGACTTGCCGTACTGGAAGATCCACCGTGTGCCTCACATGCATATCACGAAGAACGTAAAGTAGAGTCTGCTTGGTACCCTGCTCAACATGCCGAGAGGACCAAAGATGGGCCAAAGCAAGGCAGACTTGAAATCAATGGGCATCGGCAGGAGCTTCACGCTATATATGATGATGATGATGATGATGATGATGATGATGATGATGATGATGAGGCGAAGCAGGACACGTAAAGTCGTCGCAAAGGCAAAAAGGCCAAGAAGACCGAAATGACTACCTCCCGCGTGCTTCACTCTAAGTCGAGGAGATCGAGCAGTTTTCACCTGCCTCCTAGGAGTAAAACTTCCTTACGGTTACGCTGGGAAGATAAGCGAGATACCTAGACCCAGCGAAGCGAAGTTCAGCGGGATGAAGTCTCACGACCGTCACGTCTCGATGACGCAGATACTTCCAGCCAGTAATCCAGGATCATGGACGCGCACGTCCGTGAAACGCTATTTGGCCTATGCAACTTCTTCGACGCCATCTCTCGGAAGTCGATTGGCGTGAGGCAACTCAGAAGGCTACAGGAAGAGATCGTGGTGATACTATGCGAGCTTGAGATGTACTTCCCGCCTGCATTCTTCGATGTTATGGTGCATCTGCTGGTCCATATAGTGGAGGATATCATCCAACTCGGGCCGACGCTCCTGCACAGCATGATGTCGCTCGAAAGGATGAATGGTGTCATCAAAGGATACGTTCGCAACATGTCACGCCCGAAGGAAGCATAGCCAGGGGCTTTCGATCAAGAGTGCATCTCCTATCGCATGAATTATCTAGGCATCGAGAACCCGCTGGTCTGCCTGTCAGCAGGCACCTCGGCAGGCTCGCTGGATGGGGTCACCGTGAGGGTCACCGCAAATGCATGTCGACTTCGAGGGTCGACTCACCGACTTTGAAAGAGCAAACCTAGTCGCGCTACAACACATAGACGTGGTCGATCCTTGGGTGGTAGAGCACAAAACCTTTATTAAAAAGACGTACAATGACCGAGGCCAACAGAGGACGGACGGAGATACACTCAAAGAGCACAACTCATGTTTCACGCGTTGGTTCAAGCATAAGCTTCTGTCGTACCCTTTACATGAGGATTCTTCCGGAAGAACAACTCATATTCGCCTTGTCACAGGCGCCGAGCACAACCTCGATGACCTATGAGGCGTCACGATATCAACGGCTACACATTCTACACCGAGGCCAAGGACATGAAGAGCGATGGTTATCGAACTCCGGGTAACGATGGAATCCTACACCGTAACGACAAGGACAGATACTACGGAAGGATCGAGGAGATCTGGGAGCTGAGCTACGCCGAGAGAAGGTCCCATGTTCCGTGTCGATGGGCCAAGAACGTCATAAAAGAAGACCGGTATTTCACCACCATGGTTATACCCGGCCAAATCCAAGACCATGGGCAAAGCGTCACCGCTAAAAATGATCCATGGGTACTGGCTTCCCAAGTGGACCAATGCTTTTCATTACCGACCCGCCAAAGCCCGGTCGTGTGGTTGTGAGGAGAGGCAAAGGAAGATCATCGGAATGGATGGAGTAGCCAATGAGCAAGACTTCGACAAGTCTGGCGACCGAGGATCGAACATGACGATTTATGATGAAGTAGCAGCATACACCACAAGAAGAAGCAGGACCACCCTACCTAAAGGACGTCCATTCCACAGAAGAACTCCATTTGTGAAAAAGAAGGGCAAGAAGATTGTGAACAGATAGCTAGCTAAGATCGATTGTATTTAAATCGTAGCCTTCATTTCTCGATTGTATTTCATGGGTACTTTTGAACTATATCATGAATATTTTAAATTTCATGGACACTCGATCTCGATCCCCTCCATCTCGATCGCTATCCCACCTCGCCAGATCCGACCCCTCGGCCGAGCACCCCAGTCCACGGCCGCCACACCCCCCGCACCTCGATTCCCCTACTCAACCGCCACGACCCCCGCACTTCGCACTGCCTTATAAAAAAAATAGTATGAAACAGCTTTTAAATGCTACTGTCTTATAAAAAATATTACTGTTATTATTTAAACAAGTTTGAACATATTTAAACACAAAAAGTATCAAACAGCTTTTAAATGCTAAAAAATTTGTGGAGCCCACCTCGATCCCCCTCCATCTCGATCGCTATCCCACCTCGCCAGATCCGTCCCCTCGCCCGAGCACCCCCAGTCCACCGCCGCCACCAACCCCCGCACCTCGATTCCCTACTCAACCGCCACACCCCTCCCCACTTTTAAGACCGCCTTATAAAAAATTAGTATGAAACAGCTTTTTAAATGCTACTGTCTTATAAAAAATATTACTGTTATTATTTAAACAAGTTTGAACATATTTAAACATAAATAAGTATCAAACAGCTTTTAAATGCTAAAAAAATTTGTGGAGCACTGGAGTCGAACCCAGACCTCCGGTGTGAGAACTGGCTGCTGACCACCGACCTAGTAGAGTGGGCTTGACGTGGATAAGTTCAGTAGCACATAACCTGTTGGCTAGTTGAAATAAAAAAAATACTAATGGCGCACCACGGTGAGGTGCGCCATTAGTGTGGATATGCTAATGGCGCACCACGGTGGGTGCGCCATTAGTATTGTGCCCGATCCCCCTTCGCCCGATCCCCCTTCCCTCTCCCCCGCCAGCCCCCTCTCCTCTCGATCCACCGCCGCCCCGCCGCTGCCTGACCCTCGCCTCGCCCTCTCCTCGCTTCCCTCTCCCTCGACGCCACCGTCCCGCCACCTCGACGCTGCCCACCCTTGGCTTCGCGACCCGCCGCCCGGGCGCCGCCCGAGGCCGCCTCGACGCGACCACGCCGCGCCTCGACGCCGCCCAGACGCCACCTCGACCGACCGCCCAGCGCCGCCTGACGCGACCCGCCGCCCCGACGCCGCCCGACTCCGCCTCGACGCTGCCCGCCGCCCAGCGCCGCCTCGACCCGCCCAGCGCCGCTGCCCCACCTCGACCCGCGCCACCCGTCCACACCACCACTGCCGGAGCACCACCACCCCGTGAGCTCCCCTCCTCCTCCCTCCTCCTCCCCTCCTCCCTCCCCTCCTCTCATTTTCTTGTTAACCTGAGTTTTATCATTAGTGAAAAAGCAATCTCGTCTCAGCTTTGCCATTTTAGATTGGATCAGAGTGCCCAATGCTTTTCCTTCTTGATAATCCACCAACAATTCTTGCATGACTAAAGCAATCTGCCCTCTGTGTCGTCTATTTGATGGTTTTGTAGTTCTGCTACACGGTTTTAGTTCCCATCTGGGATACACTAGTATGATTTTTATGATGAAACCACCACGATGGGTGTACCCCCGGTTAGATAAGGATATAAATTATCCTCCCTGTCATACTACTTATGTTATTTGTACTAGGTTCTCTAGGTTTAAACAACAAAGCTTTAATGCAATCAGAGGGACAACTAATAAATGACATTCAGATGAAAACTTATACTAACTTCAGCAAGACTGTACCCCAATTTTACTGCAGGGCCGAGTCAGTTTTTCTTTTCTACACTGTAGGCTGGTCAATTATGTCTTGTAAGAATTCTTAAATCTTCACTCCAATACCTATTTAAGACCATTTCTTAATTAGAGCAAACCACTAGGGTGCCCATCTATCTGTGATAAGTGGGTTCATTGCATTCTAGTTACTTACATTGCAAGCCCTGAAACCATATATGGTCCTACCAATACACATTTTGATATTTGTGCAAGCATTGTCATGTGCAATTTTCTGTATTCTTTTACTGTGCATTTTTTAACACAAAGTTCTCAAAGAGAGTTTGCCTCCTAGGATAAGATTTCACCAGCCTCCATCTCTCTTTTTTCCAATGAAAGAATGCAGGACTTTTAGTTTCAAGGTTGCTGGTACTTCATGTTTGAGCAGTGCACATGACAAAGTTAATTTCAGATATGACACTGTTTGGACATTAATTTGAGTAGATGAACATTTTGTGGTTCTGCTAGGACTTGCTCCAGATTTTTTAACCCCAGGATTTCTTTTCTTACAGAAAATTTACTGAAAATTCAGGAACTTGGAGTAACCTGTGGACTGTACTTTTGTGATCTCCTACTCCTGAATTTTCATGTCACTTGTGCTATTGCCAAGCATGACATGCCCATTTTTTATTCTGTTTTTGATGGAGCTTGGTGTGTGTTGTTTCGTACTACTAAGCAACCTATTTTGAAGTGAGTAATCAGCATGAGCAAAAATAAGTAAATAATAAAAGTACAACTTCAGAAAAAGAATAGGTAGTTATCTGACCCCTTTTATAATTTAGTATAAAATGATCATCTTTTAATACTATATTTGTTTTCCTTTTTATGATCATTAAGTATATGTAAGCATGCACAATCAGTCCAAAGAGCTCTCCCACAAGAAAGAAAGTAGCATTGTATACTAAATTAAGGACTTATAGGTCAGCAAACCAAATATATATATGGAATGCATCTGCAAGGAGATCCTCCATTTCCTTTTTCCTGTGATCCCTATGCTTCTTTTCAGAAGAAGGCCCCATGAGGATCCCTTGACTCTAGAAAATACTAATTGGAAACACTTTATAGGCGATGCTTTCTATGACAGATCTCCCAATTGTTGCCATAGCAATATATTCTAAGCCCTCTCCAGCTTGGAGCTTCATTTCTGTGAGCTTCATTTCCTTGGGAGAGATTAGCTAAATTAATCTTTCTCTCCTGCAAAGGAAGTGCCTGTTTTACTCACTCACAAAAAGTCATAGTATAAGATTGGTAGTAGAGGCACTGCTCTCGGTACTACTTCGCTCAGTGCTAGAGGTAGATCTTCTCGTAAGATCCTTTAATTAACTTATGTAAGCACCTACACAGATAAGGCTAGTAGTACTGGTAATCCTTCGCTCAATGCTAGAGAAGATCTTCTCAGCTGAGATCCCTAATTAACTTGTCTAAGTACCTAAACAAAATTCCCCATGGAGGAAATGATCTAGCTCCTCCTACACATTTATAGATCAATCAGCTCAGTTCTAGTGCTGTTGGACTTTTGCACCCACCAAAATGTACTACTAGTTGCAAATCTTTACCAGAGATAGCTTCATAAGCGAAGGTTCCAAATAATAAACCAAGACCACACTAGTACAAGAGTACTGCCACCTCCCAAGAAACAGCAGGGTCTCCGATGAGCAATGTAGTTAATTAGTCGTACCTAAAAGCCAATCTCACGTCACTGCTCGCAAATGCCTCGCACAGCAGGGAATGTACTAGGATGAAAGATGTACTTTACCAACTAATCTAATGGTGCTGGCACAAAGTGAAAAACAATAGTTAATTTGACAGAGTGCAAGGGTTTAGTTTTTGCACTGTGTTTGATGTGTTCTTCCACCTGTAGAGAAGATTTTCACACGTAGAAGTTTTTTTTCAAATATATTTTCAGTTAAAACAGATTGAAGGTTCAGTTATTTGCTGCCATGGTGGTTTCTTCAATCAAATAATCTTTTCATTCCTGCTTGGCGATTTATTATTTCTAAGAAAAGAGAGAGCTAGGATCTTACTAACAACTCTACTAGATTGTTAAGTTGGGTGGGATGTAAAAGCAAGTCTTCTTCTAAGTGCAATATACTTAGTGCTACTATATGAGTGTATAAATATTTGTTGCTATATAAATGTGAACAAAATTCGTGCTTGTATATGATATTCTGCCATGAAGCTTCACCAGCTCCTGTGGGTGTGGGATCCATGTGACATGTGACATTGCATCCATGTCCACCGGGATAATGATTTTGCAGGTACCCGAGAGGTTTTTGAGTTTGCCGGAATGTCGATTAACTTCCGTTCCGGCAATTGGTACTCCATATGTCCTATTTTCAGCAAAGGTCATGCTGAAATTTTCCGTGAATTTTAGCATGACTTTGCTAAAATAGGACATATGGGGTACTTGTGACTAATGCATGGGCCGGGTATCTTAGTAGTTAATTAAGTAGGATCAAGTGCCCCGCGTATTTGTGACTAATGAATGGCTTTTAGGGTGCCTCGGTGTCGATAAAACCGAAATGATGAAAGGTTAGGCTTTTACGGTGCCTTGGCGCCGAAAAACCCTCAATAATAAAAGCTTAGATTTTAGGATGCCTCGGTGTCGACAAACCCTAAATGATGAGACCATGATCTTGTTCCTTGACAATAACCAACTTTTGACCAAACTTTGTTTCTATTTAGAGAGAAACATGGCCCACAACGATGAGGCCGGGGTTCAAGCGGCAAGGCATTCTCGAGCTGTCCCAGAGATGGAGGAACAACCTCACTTGTATGAGGCCGCCGCCTTCCCCACCGATCCCGAGACCACGGATGGTGCCGCCGAGGATGACTACACCGATGCCACCACCGATGGTGCCGCCGAGGATGCCACCATCGATGATGGCGGCGCGCGCATGATGGCAGCCAGCCAAGAGGCAACGGGAAGGACTGGCGCCCGATCGTGCTCCGCACCTCAAGGAGGAAGTTATGAAGTGGACTCCAACGGAATCCAACGGCGCCCGAACGAATAGTCAAGGGTACTCGCTTCAGCTCGGGTGCATTGTCCGAGCACCGCCTCGATCAACACCGACAACCCGAGGCATCCTGACCGAGGGAATTTGCGCAACCTCCTCTTCACGGCTGCACGAACGATACAAGTTCCCGCTGAATTTGAAAACACAAGCCTCAAAGGGAATAAAGTGAACAATGCTGCCCTCACGAAGATGAGCAAGGCCCTGTCTACTTGGAAAAGCAATGTGAAGAGAATGATCGAGAAAGGTGAGAGTTATGAGAAGATCAAGGAGAAAATCCTTCGATCACCAAGATGACTACAACGACTTCAAGATCAATTGCTCGAGCACCGCAAGCTCCCAATCAAGTGAGTGGGGAAACAAATGCGGAGCTGAACATAGGGGAACACACACTCGGTCCCGGCGGTTACAGAGTGGCGGAGCCTATATGGGACAAGGAGGAGGCGGACCGTGCCGAGCAAGGCCTACCGCCTCTTCGATACATATGGTGACAAGCACCAGGAACTTTGTCGGGGCCGGTACAAGAAGGACCCAAAACAAAGGAGCTTACCACGGATCCAAGACCAGGCAGCTTGAGCTTGTTCTGTAAGGAATACACCCCGTAATTAGCTCCATATGGTTGCATTCTAATTAATGAAGCCAATTTCTAAATGGTTCACATTCCTTGCGCAGCGATCGAAAGCAGATGGCTGGGTCGACTAAGAGCAACCCTTGGGACACCACTCTAAATAGGGGTTGAATGTAATGAAGAACAAGGATAAGCTCAGAAGTCGACGTCACTGGTCGTGAGGCCGGCAAAGGCTTGTCGACAAAATGGGGTCATACTATACCGCTGGTGTGCGGAAGGAGAAAAGACCAGCTCGGAAAGCCAGCGCGAGAGGTTCAAGAACTCAAGGCACAGGTGGCGCGGATTCGGAGATTGTCCAAGAGCAAGTGGAACAACGACTGGAGCGACGATCACCGCCTTGTGCCTACCTTGATCTCGGGTTGAGTGCTTGGATTGCGGGCGCCAACAGGGCCGCCCGATTCCTAGCTTCACGGCCAGCAACTCGCATAATGCGATGGCGGGGCCATTGGTGCCTCCGGCGGAGGCGGCATTGGTGTCTCCGACGCCGCACGGAGCTTAATGCACCGGGTGTACGCCGCCGGCACCTCTGCGCAGCAAGCGGCCCTCCGTCAATCGCACGCCACCGTTGGCGGTGCCTCTACATTAGCCGAGCTCGACGCCATCATCACGGTAACTAATTGCTTCTCTCGCCGAGGACTTCATCTCCTTGCCTTTGATCGGCATCCTCGACGCCCTACATGTTTTCGCAGGCGCCGCCGATGTTCCGTGCACTCTCCACTTCGTGAACAACGAGTTGGTCGATGTCGCCAAGGGCAAAATCGCTCAACCGGCAACCCTTGTTCCACGGTACCCAGATGCCACCCAACTTGTTTAGGGTTCAACTGGTTGGTGCTGCCAGGCTGCGACGACTTGTTACATCCGAATCGACCCGTCGGGGCCGACGATGATGATGTGATGACCTCTCGGCGCCGCCTGAGCTGGCCCTGCTTTGGCGAAGAGTCGATTCGTTTGGGGCGGGGACACCACCCCAAAGACAACACCGCCAGTCGTGCGGCGCCAATTCGCCCCATGGCAAGACCGCCAGAACGGTGCCGGACATCCCTATGCCATCGATCCAAACATGCATATGGCACAGGATCAGAACGACGACGACAACGACTATGATACATTTGGCAACGCCGATCAGTACTTTGCCGAGCATGGGTACGATGGCGACTTCATGGGGCCTCCTTCTCAAGAACCAAACCCAACAAAAGACGTAGCGATCTAGCTCGCATCATGGAGAAGCCAAGTTGCAACAGCGCCGTCGGCGTTCAGCTCTCGTGAGACGCCCACTGCCGACTTCACCGAGCCTCGAGATAGGCGAGGTGCGAAATATTATCAGCCCCAACACACTCAAGAAGGCGGTCTGTGAGCAAAACTCGGTCCCATTACAGAGAAGAAGAAGGCACGCAAAAGAAAGACTAAGAAGGGTGCGAGCCAGCCGCACCGAGTACGATCCATGCTCAGGGCGGGCCACCTTCACCGCAGGATATCTCGAGGAGGGTGCATGTGGCGGGTAGGGCGATGCTACCGACAAATATGCTCAATGCTGCAACCGGTGCTATGCGGAGTCTGCATGACAGTGTTCTTTCTTTGGAGAAGCGGCGTCTCGTGGAGAAGGATGTGGCATACCCGGTTTTGCGGCCAAGGTGCCAGAGGGCAAGGGCTTTGTGGATAACTCCATCGAGCGTCACGATCGTCCTGCGTTTTGATGACATCCACGCTATGTTGAACCTTCATCCGCTGCACTACACCTTCGCTCGCTATTTTCGCTGAGTATGGAGATGCGGATCATTCGCGACAAGACCCCGGACATCGTGATAGTCGACCCTTCTACATGTGTGCCAAGATCTTGGGCAGCGCTGGGACCGCAAGTCGTGAGTTCTTACCTCAAGGCGCCATTCGCAAACCAAGATAAGGATAACTTCCTCGTGCCTTACTTTCCGAGTAAGTCCTCCCTCAACCGCCCGTAACATATGAATTCTTACATTTCGATCGCTTTTCTTTTAACATTCCGTGTTTTCTGCAGTGACACACGCTGCACGCCATCCTCCTAAGCCCCAAATATTCCATGGCCACGATTTCGACCCGGACCGTCAATTGACGTAGACTACACAAATGTCAAGAAGGTTCTTGATGATGTTCTCCCTGCCACGCCAAATCTGGAGGCACCTTCACCAGGCCTATTCGTAAGCACGGCAAGCACGTGTTCTCCCACAATCTGACGCTCGCTGCTGCGTCTAGCAGTCCCGGGCGATCGAAGGGTGCCTACTACGCCATCCATCACATGCGGGCGATCGACGGGACCATCATCAACTTCGCTACCGAGTAAACTCCAAGATTGGGCCGCGAGCGTGTCGGCAATCCAGACGCGGACCTCCGACAAGAATTCTTTCGCATCCAATGGAGTTTGCGGAAATCATCCATCAAGATGTCCTTCGCACTCGGGTAGTTCTACCTCGAAATCAACCATCCAACAGTGACATCGACACAATGCTACAAATGCAGGATGACAACGCCTGTTCTTTCATGACTCCCACGATAGACGGCGGCTTCATCCACGCCCGTCCCTTGAGTCGAGTTGTCTAGTTCTGAAACATCGATTGGCTCATGTTGTAATTAAACTTTAATGAACTTGTAGTATGTCTCTTTGGTTTCGAGAGTCGCTCAACTTAGATGTAATCGATGCTATTAATGTCTTGCTTTTCTCTTCCGATCGCTCTGCTGCATACTTATATATTGCTTATGTATTGTCTGTGAATTGGTACTAACGTTTACGCTTGGCTAGTGCATAGCGATGCCGACGTATGTCGTGTACAAGGGTAAGGTTCCTGAGTCTCGATGACTGGGAGGAGTGTCGGAGACAGGTTCACCGATTCAGCGGTAACAGTTACAAAGGGTACACCACTAGGCCAAGGCCGAATCTAGATACGCCCGCTATCTAGCGGGAGAGGAGAGGGAGCGTTGAGGAACCGGATGAAGACGAGTTTCATCGTGATGATGCTCATCGTGATGACCGCAGCTCTTCTATGTGATGGTAGTTTAGATGATCGATATCGACTTGTAATGCGAAGACAAACTCGCTACTCGCGGTCTCGATACTTGTAATATAATGTTCTATCTTTGTTCGGTCTTTTCAATTCGAGACTAATATGATGAATTGTATTCGAGACTAATATGATGAATTGTATTCAAAGACTAATCTTCTATTGTATTTGATGAATCTATTGTTGATGTGTGCTGTCTATATTTTGTCAAATTATACATTTTGTAACCTGTGCAAAAACAGAAAATAAAAAATAAAAAACCTAATATTCATACTAATGGCGATCACATGATAAAGGCGCCATTAGTATGACAATCATACTAATGGCGATCATCGGTAGTGCGCCATTAGTATGTGCTTGTTACTAATGGCGATCCAGAGGTGGTGCGCCATTAGTATGCCAAAGCACTGGTATACATGCCCCGGGAGGCATACTAATGGCGACCCTCATATACTAATGGCGCACCAGGTGTTGCGCCATTAGTATATCAGATACTAATGGCGCACTAGTGGTGCGCCATTAGTAAAATTACTAATGGCGTGCTATCAATGGCGCACTGTTGATGCGCCATTAATGGCCATATTAGGTGCGCCATTAGTAGTGGTTTTTCTAGTAGTGCACTGTTTTTTGGGGTCCAGGAGTGATTTCCGGACGAAGGAACCCGGGGTGCTTATGTGTCGGACATCAACTCACAGCTTTTAGCTGATTCTGCCCGCTTCGTGGACTATTACTCACTGTTTTGGGGTCCGGAGTGATTTCCACGATTAACGAAACCTGGTGCGCGTACGTGTTGGTCATCAACACTCACGCTTTTGGCCGATTCTCGCCCGCTTTGTGGACTTTTAGTCATAGTTTTGGGTTCCCAAAGTGATTTCCATGGTTGTCGAACCCTAAGGTGCGCTTACAAGTCGGTCATCAACCCTCATAGTTTTGGCCCATTCTGGCCTGTTTTAGGGTCCCGGTGATTTCCATGATAAACGAACCTAGGGTGCGTTTACGTGTCGATTATCAACTCTCACAGCTTCTGGCCGTTCTCGCCCGCTTAGCTGACTATTACTCACTGTTTTGGGGTCCGAGAGTTATTTCCACGATGAACGAACCCCGGGGTGCGTTTGCATGTCGGTCATGAACACTCTTAGTTTTGGCCGATTCTGGCCTGTTTCGTGGAGTATTACTCACTGTTTTGGGGTCCGGGAGTGATTTCCATGATTAGCGAACCCCGGTGCGCGCGACGTGTCGGTCATCAACACTCAATAGTTTTGGCCGATTCTGGCCTGTTTCGTGGACAATTACTCATTGTTTTGGGGTCCGGGCGATTTCCACGATGAACGAACCCTGGGTGCGTTTACGTGTTTGGCCATCAACACTCACAGTTTTGGCTGATTCCGCCCGTATCATGGACTATTACTCACTGTTTTGCGGTCCCGGAGTGATTTCCATGATTAATGAACCCGGGAGTGTTTACGGTTCGGTCATCAACACTCACAGCTTTAGGCCGATTCTCGCCCGCTTCATGGACTATTACTCACTGTTTTTCAGGTCCGGAGTGATTTCCACGATGAACGAACCCTGTGGTGCGTTTACGTGTCGGACGTCAACACTCCCAATTTTGGCCGATTCTGGCCCGTTTTGTGGATTATTACTCACTGTTTTGGGGTCCCGGATTGATTTCCATGATTAACGAACCCGGGTGCGCGACGTGTCGGCCATCAACACTCACTGTTTTGGCCGATTCTGGCCCGTTTCATGGACTATTACTCACTGTTTTGTGGTCCGGGATTGATTTCCAGGATGAACGAACCCCGGGGTGTGTTTACGTGTTGGACATCAACACTCACAATTTTAGCCGATTATCGCCTGCTTCATGGACTATTACTCTCTGCTTTGGGGTCCCGGAGTGATTTCCATGATTAACGAACCCCGGGGTCCGTTTACGTGTCGGTCATCAACACTCACAGTTTTGGCCGATTTTGACCCGTTTTGTGGACTATTACTCACTGTTTTGGGGTCCCGGAGTGATTTCCATGATTAGTGAACCCCGGGGTGCCTTTGCGTGTTGGTCATCAACACTCACAGATTTGGCCAATTCCGCCCGCTTCGTGGACTATTACTCACTTATTTGGGATCCCAAGTGATTTCCACGATGAACGAACCCTGTGGTACATTTACGTGTCGGTCATAAACACTCACAGTTTTGGCCAATTCTGGCCCGTTTTGTGGACTATTACTCACTGTTTTGGGGTCCCGGAGTGATTTCCATGATTAACGAACCCCGGGGTCCGTTTACGTGTCGGTCATCAACACTCACAGTTTTGGCCGATTTTGGCCAGTTTTGTGGACTATTACTCACTGTTTTGGCGTCCGACAGTTATTTCCACGATGAACGAACCCCGGGGTGCGTTTGCTTGTCGGTAATCAACACTCTTAGTTTTGGCCGATTTGGCCCGTTTCGTGGATTATTACTCACTGTTTTGGGGTCCGGGAGTGATTTCCATGATTAATGAACCCCGGGGTGCGTTTACGTGTCAGTCATCAACACTCATAGCTTTGGCCGATTCTGGCCCGTTTCGTGGACTATTACTCATTGTTTTGGGGTCCGAAAGTTATTTCCACGATGAACGAACCCCGGGGTGCGTTTACGTGTCGGTCATCAACACTCACAGTTTTGGCCGATTCTATCCCGTTTCGTGGATTATTACTCACTGTTTTGGGGTCTGGGAGTGATTTCCACGATTAACGAACCCCGGGACGCATTTTTGTGTCGGTCATAAACACTCACAATTTTGGCTGATTCTGGCCCGTTTTGTGGACTATTACTCACTGTTTTGGGGTCCCGGAGTGATTTCCATGATTAACGAACCCCGGGGTGCGTTTGCGTGTCGGTCATCAACACTCACGTTTTGGCCGATTCCGGCCCGTTTCGTGGACTATTACTCACTGTTTTGGGGTCCGAGAGTGATTTCCACGATGAACGAACCATGTGGTGCATTTACGTGTCGGTCATCAACACTCACTATTTTGGCCGATTCTGGCCCGTTTTGTGGACTATTACTCGTTGTTTTGGGGTCCCGGAGTGATTTCCATGATTAATGAACCTCGGGGTGCGTTTATGTGTCGGTCATCAACACTCACATTTTTGGCCGATTCTTGCCCGTTTTGTGGACTTATTACTCACTGTTTTGTGGTCCCGGAGTGATTTCCACGATTAACGAACCCCGGGTGTGTTTGCGTGTCGGTCATCCACACTCACAGTCTTGGCCGATTCCGGCCCATTTCGTGGACTATTACTCACTGTTTTGGGGTCCGGGAGTGATTTCCACGATGAACGAACCCTGTGGTGCATTTACGTGTCGGTCACCAACACTCACAATTTTGGCCGATTCTGGCCCGTTTCGTGGACTATTACTCACTGCTTTGGGGTCCCGGAGTGATTTCCATGATTAACGAACCTCGGGGTCCATTTACGTGTCGGTCATCCACACTCACAGTTTTGGCCGATTTTGGCACGTTTTATGGACTATTACTCACTGTTTTGGGGTCCGAGAGTTATTTCCACGATGAACGAACCCGAGTGGTGCGCTTCCTTCGGTCATCAACACTCTTAGTTTTCGCCGATTCTTGCCCGCCTCGTGGATTATTACTTACAGTTTTGGGGTCCGGGAGTGATTTCCACGATGAACGAACCCTGTGGTGCATTTACGTGTCGGTCATCAACACTCACAATTTTGGCCGATTCTGGCCCGTTTCGTGGACTATTACTCACTGTTTTGGGGTCCCGGAGTGATTTCCATGATTAACGAACCTCGGGGTCCATTTACGTGTCGGTCATCAACAATCACAGTTTTGGCCGATTTTGGCACGTTTTGTGGACTATAACTCACTGTTTTGGGGTCCGAGAGTTATTTCCACGATGAACGAACCCCGGGGTGCGTTTTCCTATCGGTCATCAACACTCTTAGTTTTGGCCGATTCTGGCCCGTCTCGTGGATTATTACTCACTGTTTTGGGGTCCGGGAGTGATTTCACGATTAACGAACCCCCGGATGCGCTTACGTGTCGGTCCTCAACACTCACAGCTTTGGCCGATTCTCGACCGCTTCGTGGACTATTACTCACTGTTTTGGGGTCCGTAGTGATTTCCACGATGAAAGAACCCGGGCGCGCGTTACGTGTCTGTCATCAACACTCATAGTTTGGGCCGATTCGGGCCCGTTTCATGGACTATTACTCACTGTTTTGGGGTCCGGGAGTAATTTGCATGATGAACGAACCCCTGGGTGCGTTTACGTGTCGGTCATCAACACTCACAGTTTTGGCCGATTCTGGCCTGTTTTGTGGACTATTACTCACTGTTTTGGGGTCCCGGAGTGATTTCCATGATTAGTGAACCCCGGGGTGCGTTTGCGTGTCGGTCATCAACACTCACAGATTTGGCCGATTACGGCCCGTTTCGTGTACTATTACTCACTGTTTTGGGGTCCCGGAGTGATTTCCATGATTAACGAACCTCGGGGTCCATTTACGTGTCGGTCATCAACACTCACAGTTTTGGCCGATTCTGGCCCGTTTTGTGGACTATTACTCACTGTTTTGGGGTCCGAGAGTTATTTCCACGATGAACGAACCCCGGGGTGCGTTTTCCTGTTGGTCATCAACACTCTTAGTTTTTGCCGATTCTGGCCCGTCTCGTGGATTATTACTCACTGTTTTGGGGTCCGGGAGTGATTTCCACGATTAACGAACCCCGGGATGCGTTTACGTGTCGGTCCTCAACACTCACAGTTTTGGCCGATTCTGGACCGTTTCGTGGACTATTACTCACTGTTTTGGGGTCCGGTAGTGATTTCCACGATGAACGAACCCCGGGGTGCGTTTACGTGTCTGTCATCAACACTCATACTTTTGGCCGATTCTGGACCGTTTCATGGACTATTACTCACTGTTTTGGGGTCCGGGAGTAATTTCCATGATGAACGAACCCCTGGGTGCGTTTACGTGTCGGTCATCAACACTCACAGTTTTGGCCGATTCTGGCCCGTTTTGTGGACTATTACTCACTATTTTGGGGTCCCGGAGTGATTTCCATGATTAGTGAACCCCGGGGTGCGTTTGCGTGTCGGTCATCAACACTCACAGATTTGGCCGATTACGGCCCGTTTCGTGGACTATTACTCACTGTTTTGGGGTCCCGGAGTGATTTCCACGATGAATGAACCCTGTGATACCTTTACGTGTCGGTCATCAACACTTACAGTTTTGGCCGATTCTGGCCCGTTTTGTGGACTATTACTCACTGTTTTGGGGTCCCGGAGTGATTCCCATGATTAACAAACCTCGTTGTCCGTTTACGTGTCGGTCATCAACACTCACAGTTTTGGCCGATTTTGGCCCGTTTTGTGGACTATTACTCACTGTTTTGGGGTCCTAGAGGAATTTCCACAATTGACGATCCGCGGGGTACGTTTACATGTCCACTGTCAACACTCGCAGTTTTGGCCAACTCTAACCCGTTTCGTGGACTATTACTCACTTTTTTGGGGTCCCGGAGTGATTTCCATTACCCAGGGTGCGTTTACGTGTTGGTCATCAACACTCACAGTTTTGGCCGATTCTGGCCCATTTTTGTGGACTTCTACTCACAGTTTTGGGTTCCCAAAGCGATTTCCATGGTTGCGAACCCCAAGGTGCGCTTACGAGTCGGTCATCAACCCTCATAGTTTTGGCCCATTCTGGCCCGTTTCGCGGACTATTATTCACTGTTTTGGGTCCCGGAGTGATTTCCATGATTAACGAACCCTAGGTTGCGTTTACATGTCACTCATCAACTCTCATAGTTTTGGCCGATTCTGGCCTGTTTGATTAACTATTACTCACCGCTTTGGGATCCCGGAGTGATTCCCATGATTAACTATCCTCGGTTATGCTTACATGTCGGTCAT
>JAHIAM010003947.1:0-24466 GCA_021605205.1 Aegilops longissima | reverse complement strand
TCTCGGTTCGATCCCTTTATCAAGCGATCATTCTCAGCCTTGGCCCACTTAGGCCGGGCTATGAGGTAGCCACTGACTTCTGCAAGCGATGATGAAGCTTCTTCTTCAGCATTTCTCTTGTTTGTCGCTGACATCTTTTTACTCTTTTTCCGATGTCTTGTAGGCTACAAATGCGGCCACCATCTCCGATCTTCTCATATTTGCCCGTGAATTCTGGTGTCTCATTTTTTCGACATACGTATTGAGGTCTTTCTTCCAATTCCTGAATAGTTCTGCCATCTTCTTAAGAGCAAAAGACTTGATTAATGGCTCTATTACTCGCTTCTCCGGATCATCCTCTCGGTAGGGTAAAATTTGACTTCAGCTCAGTCCAAAGATCATTTTTCTGATATCATTGACACAAGACACCTGTGGTCTTCGCTTTAGGCTTATACCATTGGTGGATGCTGATCGATCTTGTCTCAACCGTAACCCCCGTGACCGAGCAACAAATGCCTTCTTTGTCCCAGTAGGGTTCAATCGGTTGGCCGTCATACGCGATTTGTATGATCTCAAACTTTTCATCCGAGCTCAACTTTTTCTTCGGCCTCGCCTTTACCGGGTTGTGCTCGATCCGGAGGGCTAGGAAAAGAACAAAGACGAGAGTTAATTAATATGTGTACATATATATACCAAAACAAAGACGAGAGCTAGTCAAGACAGCTTAACTAATATATATACCTGGCCGGACTCGGTTTGGTGGATCACCGAGCCGTCCTCACACGGTCTACTTCTTGCACCGCATTGGGTCATCTGAGCCATGTAAATCATAGCCACCTGCTTCTTCACCCTCTCTTCCGCATTCATCACATTTCGACGCTGAGAAACATCATCGAGGAGACGCATCTTCCGTAGGCGATTATGTCCCTCAACGCTTCTTCTTGCTTCGCCTCGGGGTGTCCATAGTTTCTACAAATATTTACAACATGGCAATTATTATTCAAACATGACAGATATGGATATATTAGTGCCAACGAGAACTAGCTAGCTAATCACAATAAGGAATCATATTAGTGGCCTCGACGCTGCTTCTCTAGGGTTTGGGGTGGCCTCACAATGCTTCAAGGGTTAGTGGCCTAGCCTCAGATCAAGCTGCCAGGAGGTATTGCATATCGACCCCCCACGTGTTGAAGCTATCGGGAGGGGTCATGCGTGAACAAGACATCTATGTCCCACAAGTAGGGTAGAGGGTCGGGATCGCCGAGCTGTCGAGGGTCAAGGGTCAAGATCGCCGAGGGTCGGAGGTTGCCTAGTGTTAAAGGATTCAACAAACCATGTCTTCATTAGCTTAGTATAGTGCATGCATGGTATGAAGCTCTCCAAAGTTGTTTGAACGGAGTTCAGATAGGATATTCGCTTTTGGTACAAAGTTCAGCAAAAGGCAAATTATCCTATCCGGACTCCATTCCGTAACAACTTTGAGGACTTCGCACCATCATGCCATGGTTACTCCTGCCAATGATGAAGCGATGGATTTCTTCAATACTTTGACACTATAGGAACCCACGAACCTGAAACCTTCACCCTTGACCCCTTAATGACCTCGACCCTCTACCCTAGTTCCTAATTCTAGACCCTCGGCGATCCTCGACACCCCTGTTATATCGACAACGCACGCAACATACATATACATGGGATAATATAATATGGGAGGGGGGTATCGCACTCCCCCTCGTGTCAAAGTTTCTTCTTTCTCCTCTATTCCTTTCTTTCTTCTTCTCCTCTTCTTTTCTTCTTATCCCTCGAGAAAGGAGAATAGGAAGGGAAGAAAAGAAGGAAGAAGGAAGAAGAAGAAAAGAAGAGGAGAAGAGGAAAGAGAAGAAGAAGAAAGAAGAGAAGAAGAATTTTTCATTTCTAAATCTCTCTTCTATTCCTTTCTCTCTCTCTCTTCTTTTTTCTTCTCTTTTCTTTCCTCTTTTTTTCTTCTCTTTTCTATTCCTTTCTTCTTCTCCTCTTCTTTTCTTTCTTTTTTCCTCTTCTTATTTATTTCTCCTTCTTCCTCTCCCTTCTTCTCTTTCTTCCTCTTCTTATTTTCCTTTTATATGAACATATCATCATATATATGAACATACATTTTCTTTGCATATGCATATGAACATACATACATACATTTTTTCTTTCATATGAACATACATACATACATTTTCTTTGCATATGACCATACATACATTTTTCTTTGCATATGACCATTCATACATTTTCTTTGCATATGCTTTGTATATAAACATACATACATATGAACATACATACATACATATAAACATAACATACATACACAAAAAATTCTAAAAATCTGCCTAAAAAATCTAAAAATTTACCTAAAATTATCCATCCATCCATCCTTCCATATAATGAATATATATAATGAACATATAATCATATAATCATCCATCCATCCATATAAACATATAAATCATCCATCCATCCATATAATGAACATATATAAAATCTGCCTAAAAATTATGAACATATAATGAACATATAAAATCTGCCTAAAAAGCATGCATACATCATCCATATTATGAACATATAATGATATAATCATCCATCCATCCATCCATATAAACATATAAATCATATAATCATCCATCCATCCATATAAACATATAAATCATCCATCCATCCATATAATGAACATATATAAAATCTGCCTAAAATTATGAACATATAATGAACATATAAATTCTGCCTAAAAAGCATGCATACATCATCCATATTATGAACATATAATGAACATATATACATGAACATAATCTGCCTAAAAAATTATATGAATTTTTTTTATGAAGAGGACGAGGGGACAGGGAGGAAAGGGGTCGCCGGAGCCGGACCGAACGGGAGGAGGGGGCGGCCGAGGCAGGGCGGTAGTGGGGCAGAGCCGGCGACGACGAGGTGGGGCGGGCCGGGCGTAGGGCACGGGCGCCGTGTCGGGCGGGGCGCAGGGCTGCCGCGGCGCGTTTCGTGGGACGGGCAGGGTACGGGCGCGGTCATGGGGCGAGGGGCGCGGCCGCGTTTCTGGACGGGCAGGGGCACGGGCGGCGGTCATGGGGCGCAGGAAGGCCGCCGCGTGCTCGGGACGGGCAGGGCACGGGCGACGGGCAGGTGGCTCGGCGGCAGGCACGAGGAGACGGGCATGCCGGCCGAAGGCGCACGGCGACGACGGGAGCGCTGCTTTGACGGTAGCCCGCGGCGGGGCAACTGGCTAGGAGGCGAGGGAGATGTGAAAATTTCACAAGTCTTGCTTATATAGAAAGAGCATTGGTCCCGGTTCGGGCACGCACCCGGACTAAACCCCTTTAGTCCCGGTTGAGCCACCAACCGACCAAAGGCCAAATTTCAGCAGCCCAAAGGCGGGAAGCGGCGTTTGGTCCCGGTTGTGGCACCAACCGGGACTAGGGGGCATTAGTCCTGGTCATGGCACCAACCGACTAAACCCCTTTAGTCTTGCTGGTGCCACCAACCGGGACCAAAGGCCTGTGCTGCCTCGAACCCAAATATTTAGTCCCACCTCGCTAGTTGAAGGGCACCGACCTGGTTTATAAGCGCCTGGTGTGCGCCCCTTCGAGCCTCTCTAATGCAGGCTGGGCCTAATCATGCTGCACGTCAGGCCTGTGGGCCCATCGGGCCTGAATCTCGCCCATGTAGGGTTTCTAGTCGATTCAGGCTGGGGCCTAGTAGGTGGCAGTTTTTTTGCTTTATATTTTATTTTTTGCTTTTAGTTTTAGAAAAATATAAACTTTCTATTAGTGCCATTAGTTTTAAAATTTGAAAACACTTTTTTGTTTTCTTTGTTGCTTTATTTATTTTATTTTGTTTCTACTTACAAACAAAATACTTATGGTTGCTATTTTTATTTTTTTCAAGTTTTTTGTTTTGTTTTCTGCATTATTTATTTTCTTTTGGTTTTTGCTTTATTTTTTAATTCTTTTTGCTTTTAGGTCAGCAAAATTATAAACTTTCTGTTAGTGCTTTTAGTTTTAGAAAAATATAAACTTTCTGTTTGTGCCATTAGTTTTAAAATTCAAAAACACTTTTTTGTTTTCTTTGTTGCTTTATTTATTTTATTTTGTTTCTACTTACAACAAAATGCTTATTGTTGCTATTATTATTATTTTTTTCAAGTTTTTTGTTTTGTTTCCTGCATTATTTATTTTCTTTGGTTTTTGCTTTATTTTTAATTCTTTTCTCTTTTAGGTCAGCAAAATTATAAACTTTCGTTAGTGCCATTTGTTTTAGAACAATTATAAACTTTATGTTTGTGCCATTAGTTTTATAAAATTTGAATTTTTGAAATTTGTGTGAATCACAAGTTTGTGAGCTCATACACATGCGAGGGACGGGCTTATAAACCGTGTGAGCGCCTCTTTGTTGGCAAGGTTCTCAAAGTTGGCATAGCATGTTCATGAACAAAACGGACAATGGTATCATACTGTGTTACAAAGTTGGCATGGTATCATCATAATAATTATGGAGAAAGTCTTCACTTTTTCTTCGCTTGTGTCGCTTTGCTTATTGTACAGTAACCATGGATAATCTTCATCATTTATCAGATGCTTGGGTCAGCCTTTGACTTTGAAGGGGGAATTTCATGAAACTTTTCATACTCTTCGCATATGTCCTGCCTCTTGCCTCCACTCCTGTGGATGTCCTTTTCCCTAAAGAACTATGGCGCTTTTGCTCATTGTATGATGTATTCGCTTCTTATCTTTTCTTTTCCTCGGTCTGGTAGACATGTCCTTCACATAGATAACCTGTGCCACATCATTGGCTAGGACGAACGGTTCGTCAAAGGTACCCAAGATTTTTCAGATCCACTATTGTCATTCCGCATCGTGGGTCTACCTATACCCCGCCTCCCGACATGATTGACCCACTTGCACTTAAACAAAGGGACCTTAAAATCTACTCCGAGTCAAGTTCCTATATGTCTACTATGTAACCATAATATGTGTCATTTCCTTGTAGGTTGCTGCATCAAAGCGGACACCGCTGTTTTGGTTGGTGCTCTTTTCATCTTGGTCAATCGTAAAATGTATTCCCATTTATCTCAGATCCTTTCCAAATCATTACAATCAAGATGGTCCCTCGACAACAAGTACAACTCATCACAAACAGGCTGTCACCTCTGAGACGTGTTTCCAACCAACCGCTGAAAGTCCCGATGTGTTCACATGTAATCCAAATGCCGACCGCCTCCGGTGTTTGGAGCGCAGATCGTTCTTGTGTTCATCGACATACGGGTCACCAAGGTAGAGTTCTCAGAGAACTGTGTAGTGTGCTTGAGACCAAGAATATCCGCCCCTCGCATATTATTGAGTCTCTTCCAAGCGCGTTTTCCAAATAGTCTCCTCATACCGCGATTTAGGGAGACCTATCTTATTAAGGCCAGGAATGAAGTCAACACAAAACCCGATGACATCCTCTCGCTTGATGGCCCATGGAGATGCTTCCTCTCGCCTAGCACGGTTAATAACATATTTCTTTAGGACTCCCATGAACCTCTCAAAGGGGTACATATTGTGTAGAAACACGGCCCCGTAATGACAATCTCGCCGACTAGATGAACTAGGACGCAGGCCATGATATTGAAGAAGGATGGTGGGAACTGTTGGAAATATGCCCTAGAGGCAATAATAAATTAGTTATTATTATATTTCCTTGTTCATGATAATCGCTTATTATCCATGCTATAATTGTATTGAAAGGAAACTCGATACATGTGTGGGTATATAGACAACACCATGTCCCTAGTAAGCCTCTAGTTGACTAGCTCGTTAATCAATAGATGGTTACGGTTTCCTGACCATGGACATTGGATGTCATTGATAACGGATCACATCATTAGGAGAATGATGTGATGGACAAGACCCAATCCTAAGCCTAGCACAAAGATCGTAGTTCAGTATGCTAAAGCTTTTCTAATGTCAAGTATCATTTCCTTAGACCATGAGATTGTGCAACTCCCGGACACCGTAGGAATGCTTTGGGTGTACCAAACGCCACAACGTAATCTGGTGGCTATAAGGTGCACTAAGGTATCTCCGAAAGTGTCTGCTATTGGTACGAATCGAGACTCGATTTGTCACCCTGTAAACGGAGAGGTATCTCTGGGCCCACTCGGTAGGACATCATCATAATGTGTACAATGTGACCAAGGGGTTGATCACGGATGATGTGTTACGGAACGAGTAAAAGAGACTTGCCAAGAACGAGATTGAACAAGGTATCGGATACCGACGATCGAATCTCGGCAAGTATAATCCGCCAGACAAAGGGAATTGTATACGGATCGATTGAGTCCTTGACATCGTGGTTCATCCGATGAGATCATCGTGGAACATGTGGGATCCAACATGGGTATCCAGATCCCGCTGTTGGTTATTGACCGGAGAACATCTCGGTCATGTTCCAGATGATTCCCGAACCCGTAGGGTCTATACACTTAAGGTTCGGTGACGCTAGGGTTATAAAGGAAGCTTGTATGTGGTTACCGAATGTTGTTCGGAGTCCCGGATGAGATCATGGACGTCACGAGGAGTTCGGAATGGTCCGGAGGTAAAGATTTATATATGGAAAGTTGTTGTTCGGGTTCCGGAAAAGTTCGGTTTTTCGTATTGTACCGAAGCTCTGTAAGGTTCCGGAGGATTCCGAGAGGTCCGGAGGTCCGGAAATTGTTCCACCACGTCCAATACAGTAGCATGGGCTGTAGGGGGCGCCTAGCCTTAATGGGCCAGGGGCACCAGCCCCAAGGCCCATGCGCATGGGAGGGGGAAACCCTATGGGAGAGGCTCCACTTGACTCTCGGAGGCACCTCCTCTCTGGCCGCCCCCAAGTCCCATCTAGGGCTGGCCGCACCCCTTGGGTGTGAAACCTAAAGGGGCGCAGCCCCTTTCCCTATATATACTTGAGGTTTTGGGCTGCCCAACACACATGAGAACTTCTCCTCTTGGTGCGCAGCCTCGCCTCCTCCTCCTCCTCTCCCTTGGTGCTTGGCAAGCCTCATGGGATTACCACGCCTCCATCACCACCATGCCGCTGTGTTGCTGCTGGATGGAGTCTTCCTCAACCTCCCTCTCTCCTTGCTGGATCAAGGCGGGAGACGCCACCGGCTGTACGTGTTGAACGCGGAGGTGCCGTCCTGCTCGGCACTAGGATCTCCGCCGTGATTTGGATCACGACGAGCACGACTCCTTCAACCCCGCTCTCATGAACGCTCCGCTTAGCGATCTACAAGGGTATGTAGATGCACTCTCTCTTCCTCGCTGCTAGTTTCTCCATAGATAGATCTTGGTGACACGAAAGCAAAATTTTGAATTTCGCCACGCTCCCCAACAAAGGGCATCATGAGCTAGGTCTATTGCGAGATTCTTTGCACGCAGTAGAGCTGTCAACACTCGATCCTAAGTCACACCGATCTAGCATGTAACACATCATATCACTTTATGCCCACGACGCAAGGTATTCTATCGGTCGTTTACCATGGCCCGGGACCGCTTATGCCTTTTGGCTCACGATACGATAGTGTCGCTAGCATCCATATGACAAAGAACCCGGGCCGACATGGCTAGTCGTGAACCCAAAGCGGCGCTTAACCTATGGGGACAGGCATACATGAATCACATCGAGCATGTCGGTCATCAACGATATATTCGGACTGTAGCACGGGCTAACAGACTCCGGATCCCGGCTGTAGCAAGGCTAGGGCAGACTCAATAACACCGCGGACATTTCAAGGGATGACATAGGAACGAAGGAAACTACATGCCGCTAGTCAAGTGTCCAAGCAGAGTGCTGGCTAGCAGGACTCGTGAACTGGCCATGCGGACTACTATCGCCGGAGGCACGAGACTACATTTCCCATATGAGAGGCTGCCAAGGATAAACAACTAGTTTGTCGATCCCACACATACCAAGCATTTCAAACATACACACAATATGCTCAATATGTGTAAATACGACGTGGCATCACAACATAACTCTACGACTCAGATATTATTCATTAGGCTCAAGAGCTTAGAATTACAAACATGGGTCTCATGACCCAACACTCAGAGCATACAAGTCAAAGCACAAGCGAAGCTAAACATGTCTGAGTACGCATAACTATAAATGAAAAAGGCTGAGAAGCCTCGACTATCTACCAGATCTCTGCCGAGGCACAAGATCGTAGCTGAGGTAACAAGCTAAACGTCAAGTCCACGCTGAAACTACTTAAGTAGACCGACGTCTCTCAAAAACATAATAAGCAAACGTGAGTACAATGGTACTCAGAAGACTTACATCGTAACTAACTACATATGCATCATTATCAAAAGGGGGTGGTGGAGTTTGACCGCAGCAAGCCAGCTTTGACTCGGTGGCTATCCTGAACCACGCATCGCAAGTAACTCTTTTGAGGTGATGACACGAGTCCACACATTCACCATACCAATACACCACTATGGACCCGCCCCGCCTCCCTCACAGAACGCCATCCATAGCACTCACGCTTATCTTGATTTTAGAGTATCCACTTTCACTTGTCTATGAACCGATATAGGCAACCCAGAAGTCCTTCTCCGTGGACACGGCTATTCAATAGATCATATTAAACCTCGCAGGGTGTACTTTTCACACACGCTCACACCACTTATCGCCGCAAGCATATTCCATATGTACTCGCAACCTTCTGCCGGAAGCCCAACGTGGGTGTCGCCCTCAGCCTACCCAAACACTCAAGTCCCTAGTCCAGTTTATCGCCTATTCGGGTTCCATCCGCAGGAGTCCGGCCGAGGTTTCCCACACAGCCTTTAACGACATGTGGTGTGCAGGGTTCTTTAGATACCAAACGGGTAATGCGCACATCGGGCCACTGCAGCTCACCGCAACACAAATCCCACCCCTGCTATCAGCTGCTAAGCGGCATGTCTCAAAGATGCTACAATTATCGTAAACTACTTGCAATTCCGGACCGAGGACAAGGTGGTTAATAACGAGAGGGTCAATTAGGATCCCAATGCGTGGTAGTAAATCGTTTATGGATCACAAACATGTAACTCAGTTCCTCGAGGACGGCTGCAATGAGACAACCCACCATGTACTCCTACATGGCCTCTCACCGCTACTTACCAACTCGTGTTCACACACTTAGCTCACACACAATAGGACATGTTCATAATAATTCCAATTCATTCTCATGAATCAACCGACTCAACTCTAAGCAGTAGCAGCATGACAACAAGCATAAATGAGTAGGCACAACATGGCTCAAACAATTCCTACTCATGCTAGTGGGTTTCATCTAATTACTGTGGAATGACAGTCATGCAGAGATAAAGGGGTTCAACTACCGCAGCAAGTAACAGCTTGAATCGTTGTTGTCCTAATGCAATAAAATAGAGCAGGAGCTAGAGAGGGATTGTATCGAATGAACAAGGGGTTTTGCTTGCCCGCACTTTCAAGATAATATAGTTCTTCATCGGTGTCATCGAACTCATCGTCAGACATCGCTCACCGAGAGGGACAATTACCATCAAACAAGAGAGAACACAATCAATGCAATGCACATTCACATGAATGACATGTCATATTAAGGTACTGAATTCACCTAATGCAATAATAATCTGTTAATTGAAGTGGAATTCAAACAAGGTTGAACTCCAACTCCAAATGCTATTTCATAATTTACCCTAATCATGATTCATCCTATTCAGTGAGGTTAACTTGTTCAAACATGCATGATCATGGCATAAACAGATTCTTCATATATTTTCTGATCATTTTCATATATAAATTATTTCCATCCGAAGTTACGTTGAATTTCTATGATTTATTAAAGTTTAGAGCATTTTCTGAAATTTCCTGAATTAAATTAAATCTAGAAACCTAATTATTGCGTCAACCGACGTCAATGTGACTTCGCCGGGTCAACAGTATGCCCCAGTCAAACCTCGACGGTGGGGCCACACGTCGCTGACTAACTAAACTAACCTAGTTAATTAGCACTAACTCAGGTTGTTAAATTAGTTTAAACCTAAACTAGATTAGCGAATGGGCGGGCCCGCATGTCGCTGGGGAGAGGGAGGTCAAACCGGCAGTGGATCAACCCACGCCGGTCGGGCCGTCAACAAGCGCGCGGCGTTAGTCAAGGCGAAAGCCGACGCGGCGCAAGTGCATTTACTTATTCCACGCACCAAATGGGTCGCTGAAGGCACTTAGGGGAGCTGGAAGGAGCAAGTTTTGGTGGAGGGCTTGAGCCGGCGGTCGGAATCGACACCGGGCGGGCGAAAGGCTATGGGCGAGCCGGAGCTCGGCACGCGGACGTTGCCGGGGCACGGTGGAGGAGTGGTAGGTGCTCCGGGTTCTCGGGAACGCGACGAGGACGACAGCTGCGTTTGACGCGACGCATGGGCCTTCTAGCCGCTGGGCGTACTCGTGGCCGGGCGGCGATAAGCTTCGGGTCAAGGAGCCCGTGGTTAGAGGAAAGAATCGCATCAGGGAGAGGGGGTTCGAAGCGGGGCTCACAACGATGGCGTTGGGATGCTCGGGCAGGTCGTGGGTGACGGCCGGGAGCCGATCAATTGACGGGACGGCATCAATGGTCCAAGAGGGGAAGAACGGCGGGCGGCGCTGGGGCCTGGCTGCAGGATGGCGGGGAGGGCGAGGATGGAGTGGCGGAGCTGGTGGCCTAGTTGGGGAGCGAGGGAGGCCTGTGGCTGCGTGGTGGCGAGCGGCGGCATGGGGGGCTTTGGCACGAGGCGCAGAGCGAGAGAGGAGGGGAGAGGGGTACGGGAAGAGTGAGGGGGTCTGTGGGGGTCGGGGAGGCGCGTGGCATCGCAAGGAGGTCGGGAGGCCGCAGCCTGAAGGGGAGGAGGTGGGCGCGCAGGCAAGCTGCCACGCCTCGCCAAGAGGCGAGGTTGAAGACAGCCGTGCCTCGTGGCTGGGCTGCCTAATGGGCCGTTACAAAAGGCTGTGGTTCCTGTTTCCTTTAATTGTTTTCTGTTTCCTATTATTCTGTAGTTTTAGGGCTTTATTAAAATACCTGGCACTTCTAAAAATCCTGAAAATAATTGTGGCACCTTCAAATATATGCAACAGCCCACATTTAGTTTCAGAATTATTTGAGCATTTAAATTATTTTATAGTATTTAAATGCCCAAATGCAAATACCATATGAATTAACTCCAAAGTCCAAATGTCATGGAAAAATGTGCATCACCCCTGGTTATGTTTCAAAGCATTTTTCCAGATATGAGGAACATTTTTGAAGTCCATTTGGTTCATTGGAAATATTTCTTAGTTGAACCTATTTGAATTGTTTTAGGTGCTAGGGCTTGGTCATCCCCATTTCAATTTCATGAAAATTAACATGATGCCATGAATGCCTTAATGCAACTAATGTCAAACAATTCTAGGGATGTGACAACTCACCCCTCACTAAACAAGAATCTCACCGAGATTCAAGACGGAGGTAAGAGGAAAAGGGAAGTCACAAACTATCACAATCTCCATGATCCATTTGCCCTTCTAAAATGTTGATTCATTCCATCATCTTAGTCTTGACGCCTTCGGGTCTTCTTCCGCTACGACAGCAGCAGTAAAGAAGGGGAAACCTACATGATTCGATCTTCACGAAGATCAAGTAAACATGATCGACTCACTGACCGAGGTGGTGACATCTCTCGAGTTGAGGCACAAAATACATCGAGAGGGATGGAAGAACAACAACGGGTTTGATTGGTGGCATCAATCCCACGCTTAGAGAGATGGTGGATGGTGTCAAGGTGGTGAGGAAATAATTACCATAATCCAACAACGGGCACCTCGAGAAGGTGACGCAAAGAACTATCCCTTAAGTGGCAAAAAGAATTACTTTTGATCCATAGGTCATTGAACTTTATACCAGCCAAAGGCAATCACAAGCCATCATTTGGTGGAGTGCAAAGGAATGGTACACCGGACTAGAATGGATGATGTGGACTACCTTGTTGAAGACAACGCAATGGATGATTTTGCTTATCATCGGAGGTGGAGGGGACCCATGGTAAGTCCACTTTTAAGGATGATCTTGAACAAGAAATTACTAAGAAGGCAGCCCATAGAATTTGGCACAATGGGGTGCAAGCTGGAAACGAAATGCAACTGTTCGAATGTTCCAACCATCATATCTGCCGAGATTCAGATCTGGTTGGTGTTAGGATATTTCACTCATCACGCTCCGAAAGGAAAGGTTGCAACACAATTTGACGAGATAACGCTATGTAGATTCTCGGAATGAACTAAGGTAGCAAGCTCCAAAACATGAGCTGGTTCCGCTACAAACCCGTGAACACACACCCCCTAGACAAGCATGACCACATGGTAGTCTTATATATAAACACTACCGAAGTTCGTGGGGAACCATGATCGAGGATATTGAAGTCCTTGTATAAGGTATGCTCTTAGAAGGAACTTCCTTCCTTGAATGATCAATCAATCAGTGGCTTGGTGTGCTAGGAATACATACGGAATGAAGATGATCAGTCCTATCAAACCATAGAATACTTCGCACATGCATGACGGACTTGGGATGATTCCAGAAGAGGCAAATAAACCTTTCTCAAGTTCATGGCGGCAACTTACATCGATGCACATGAACTAGAGGAAGTCACTACTCATCCAAACATATGCTTCATGAACGAAACACGAAGAAATGCTTACACAAGTTTCCAACACTAGGTTGATGTTCAACATGACTCATGGGGGAGACAAAATGCTACTGATGGGCTCAACAAAGAACTCATCGGAATTTCCATATCACCGACTTCCACCATCATGTGAACACGGTGATAGCATTGGTCGCACTCAAAGATGTAATGGGTATGCTCGAGGTATCAACCACGAGTAAGACAACATCACTAATATCGTTGGTTCTCGATTTGACTTGACAATGGCCCATACTCAAATCAAAGAGTTGGTAGGACAATAGGTCCAACAACTGATCACGAGGACCAATCGATGAAGATATCATCTTTCTTCAACACACACTACACAAGAATATCCCTTTGGATCGAACTCTAAGGGCAAGCTTTTATCTTCCAACTCTCCAAGTTATTGTCTAGCTTAACCAACTAGCTCAGGATATCCAACACGTAATCTTGGAGAAGGGTGGTTTACAAGAAACCAACTTGATCACGGGCTCAACATAATAATGGAACAACCCGTAACACTTCCAAGAAGATATTTGGAAAGTCACGAACCACCGCATATATTACTAAGCTCGAGAACAATCTTGCTTTTGAGGCAAGACGATATATCAAATGAGTGAGGACTTGACAAGATCCTAACTCATCAATCAAGAGTGCACCGAAAATAAGGACTAGGTAGCACGATCAATCTTAGGATGATGGTTTAATAACCAACACGCTAAGAATGAGAATATTGTCCATTCACTACCAAGCAACAAGTTGCTCGGAGTATTGATTTCACACATCACATTCATTTGTCGGCATTCCGTTACAACAACATGGAACCGAGGAATGAATAATGATGGTGAGAGTATCATGCTGCCAAGAATTCCTAAGAGGTTGTGCAATTCCCATGACATTCTTGACATAAGATGGCAATACTTGTCGTAGAAAGTAATCAAAAGCTGAATTACGCTTTGATCTGGGGATACAACTACTTTGACCCAATCCTAGAGATGGATGAGGTACTGGAGTTTGTTTCTCCTAGTCATTCCGGAATAGAATGGCTTGACGGACCACAAGGATAAAATGCATCGATGAACACAAATGCACACATACCCTTGGCTATCAATTGATAGATGAAGGTCGGAGGCATCTAAGAGAACAACTCAAGGAACATATAATTTTTTGAGTTGTGGATGCACAGATTAGTATGTCGAGCAAGCTCAACATTTCTTCCGGATAACCCATGCAGAAAAGGTAGAGTTGGCAGATTCACAATTATGAATGGAGAACCTCAAGAGCACTCTTATTGTGATCTTTTGGTTCAAAAGAACTTCCGCCATAATTAGTTCATGGTATTTGGAAGAAGGAGAATACCACGGACTTCGAGGACTATCGCAAAGGTTACTAATATCCTAAAGGCACTAGCAAATACTAACAACATGAAGTAGGATGAATCTCGGTTCGTAAACCCAGTGAGTAGAATGCCTACTACTAAATGGCATCATGGGATGCTTTCAAAATGATGGCCAGAATCATCACACTGGGATACAAAAGCATTGCTAAATTGCTAGGTGACTTCCTAAACACCTAGGGTCATAATAATAGTTCCAACATATATGTCGAGGCAATGGAGTACCTCAACCGATCGGGTTAGTGTGCTTAACCTCGGCCCAAAAGGACATCGGAACGGAAGGAAAGGATTTGCAAATGCATCGACTACTTAGAGACTCGATGACTTTACAGCATAACGGCTGTAAATGCTCAAAATGATTTGAGACATCCGCAGAAATGGTGGCATAACCACTCAACAACATTATAACAAGATTCTAGATCAACAAATATCATACGTAAATAGTAGGAACTGAACCGGGATTAAAACCAACAATCTTAAAGGTCTATGGATTAGTAACACGCCATCCTAATAGATAGATGAGAAGCCTAGTTCCTAAACCCCAGAGAAGAGAAGAGGATGACTCAGATCGAAGGCCATGAGGTATAAGGAGTAAAAAGAGCCTTACGCTCCCTTCCACAATCAATTCCTTACATAGCTAAAGCATTTCTAGACACAACTTCACCAGTTTGGCTTGGTAATCCTACAGCAGTAAAGCTCGATACCAACGCTGCCAGACCCCGATCCTAAGTCACACCGATCTAGCATGTAACACATCATATCACTTTGCGGCCTCACGGACGGTATTCCTAATGGTGTCGCTTACCATGGCCCGGACCGCTTATGCGCTTTTGGCTCACGATACGATATAGTGTCGCTAGCATCCATATGACAAAGAACCCGGCCGACATGGCTAGTCGTGAACCCAAAGCGGCGCTTAACTATGGGGACAGCATACATGAATCACATCGAGCATGTCGGTCATCAACGATATATTCGGATCAGTAGCACGGGCTAACAGTGACTCCGTATCCCGGCCAGCAGCAAGCTAGGCAGGACCAATAACACCGCGTGACATTTCCAAGGGATGTATATAGGAACGAAGAAACACATGCCGCAACCAAGTGTCCAAGCAGTGCTGGGCTAAAGGGACTCCGTGAACCGGCAGAAGCGGACTACTATCGCCGAGGCACGAGACTACATTTCCCCATATGAGAGGCTGCCAAGGATAAACAACTAGTTTGTCGGATCCCACACATACCAAGCATTTCAAACATACACACAATATGCTCAATATGTAAATAACGACGATGGCATCACAACATAACTCTACGACTCAGATATTATTCATTAGGCTCCAAGAGCGATAATTACAAACATGGGTCTCATGACCCAACACTCGAGCATACAAGTCAAAGCACAAGCGAAGCTAAACATGTCCGAAAGTACATAACTATAAATGAAAAGGGCTGAGAAGCCTGACTATCTACCAGATTCTGCCGAGGCACAAGATCGTAGCTGAGGTAACAAGCTAAACGTCAAGTCCACGCTGAATTACTAGCGAGACCGACGCTCTCTGCAAAACATAAATAAGCAAACGTGAGTACAATGGTACTCAGCAAGACTTACATCGTAACTAACTACATATGCATCATTATCAAAAGGGGTGGTGGAGTTTGACCGCAGCAAGCCAGCTTTGACTCGTGGCTATCCTGAACTACTAACGCAAGTAACTCTTTTGAGGTGGCGACACGAGTCCACATACATTCACCATATCAATACACCACTATGGACCCGCCCCGCCTCCCTACCAGAACGCCATCCATAGCACTCACGCTTATCTTGCGATTTTAGAGTATCCACTTTCACTTGTCTATGAACCGATATAGGCAACCAGAAGTCCTTCTCCGTGGACACGGCTATTCAATAGATCATATTAAACCCCGCAGGGTGTACTCTTCACACACGCTCACCACTTATCGCTGCAAGCACGACATGTACTGCAACCTTCAAGCCGAAGCCCAACGTGTGTCGGCCACAGCCTACCTAAACACTCAAGTCCCTAGTCCAGGTTTATCGCCTATTCGGTTCCATCCGCAGGAGTCCGCCGAGGTTTCCCATACAGCCCCGAACGATAAAAGGTGGGTTCCCGAGATACCAAACGGCACTGGCACACCGCCACGGTGTTTCACCGCAACACAACCCACCCCTAAGGTCAATGCTATGCGTGCCCCAAGATGCTACAAACACTAAACTACTTGCAACTCCCTGACCGAGGACAAAGTGGTTAATAAGTCGAGAGGGTCAATTTAGGATCCCAATGCGGTAGTAACTGCTTCATGGATCACAAACACAGTAACTCAGTTCCCGAGGACGGCTGCAATGAGACAACCCACCATGTACTCCTACATGGCTCTCTCACCGCTACCTTTACCAAATCGTGTTCACACACTTAGCTCACACACAATAGGACATGTTCATAATAATTCCAATTCATTCCCGATGAATCAGACCGACTCAACTCTAAGCAGTAGCGTGCATGACAAACAAGCATAAATGAGTAGGCACAACATGGCTCAAACAATCCTACCATGCTAGTGGGTTTCATCTAATTACCGTGGAATGACAGTCATGCAAAGGATCAAGGGGTTCAACTACCGCAGCAAGTAACACATGAGTCGTTGTTGTCCTAATGCAATAAAATAGAGCAGGAGCGAGAGAGTGGGATTGTATCGAATGAACAATGGGGTTTTGCTTGCCCGGCACTTCAAGATAATATAGTTCTTCATCGGTGTCATCGAACTCATCGTTTCAGACATCGCTCACCGAGAGGGGACAATTACCGCAAACAAGAGAGAACACAATCAATGCAATGCACATTCACATGAATGACATGTCATATTAAGGTACTGAATTCACCTAATGCAATAATAATCCAAGTTAATTGAAGTGGAATTCAAACAAGGTTGAACTCCAACTGCAAATGCTATTTCATAAATTACCCTAATCATGATTCATCCTATTCAGTGAGGTTAACTTGTTCAAACATGCATGATCATGGCATAAACAGATTCTTCATATTTTTCTGATCATTTTCATATATAAATTATTTCCATCCGAAAGTTACTGCTGAATTTCTATGATTTATTAAAGTTTAGAGCATTTTCTCAAATTTCCTGAATTAAATTAAATCTAGAAACCTAGTTATTGCGCCACCGACGTCAATGTGACGCGTCAGCGGTCAACAGGGCGCCTTAGAAACAAACCCCGACGTAGGGCCACACGTCAAAGGACTAACTAAACTAACCTAGTTAATTAGCACTAACCTAGGTTAAGTTAAATTAGTTTAAACCTAAACTAGATTAGCGAGCGCAAGGGCCCGCATGTCGCTGGGGGAGAGGGGAGGTCAAACCGGCAAGGTCAACCCACGCCGTCAGCGGGTCAAGGCGCTGGCGTTAGTCAGTCAAAGCCGGGACGCGCGGCGTTAAGTGCATTTACTATTCCGACGCACCAAATGGGTCGCGAAGGCAATTTAGGGGAGCTGGAAGGAGCCAAGTTTTGTGGAGGGGCTTGAGCTCGGGCGGTCGGAATCGACGCCGCGGCGAAGCTATGCGGGCGGCCGGAGCTCGGGCACGCCGGACACGGGCGTTGGCACGGGAGAGGAGCGTAGGTAGCTCGGTTCCGGAACGCGACGAGGACGACATAGCTGCTTTGGACGCGACGTGCGGGTTTTCAGCCGCGACCTCGTGGCCGGGCGGGCGAAGTTTCCTGCCAAGGAGCCCGTGGTTAGAGGAAAGAATCGCATCGGGGAGAGAGGGGTTCAAAAGGGGCTCACAGCGATGGCGTTGGGATGCTCGCAGGCGAGGTGTGACGGCCGGAGCGGACGAATTGGCCGGACGGCGCACCGGCGGGTCCCAAGAGGGAAGAACGATGGGCGGCGCCTGGGCTTCTCCGTCGGTGTGATGGCGGGAGGGCGAGGATGGAGTGGCGGAGCTGTGGCCTAGTTGGGGAGCGAGGGGAGGCCCTGTGGGCCGCGGTGGTGGCGAAGCGGCGGCGACGGGTTTCTCGGGCACGAGGCGCAGAGCGAGAGAGAGGAGGGAGAGGGGCACGGGAAGAGTGAGGGGTCCGGGGGGTCGGGAGGCGCGTGGCATCGCAAGGAGGTCGGGAGGCCAGGCAGGCCGAAGAGGAGGAGGTGGCCGGGCATGCGGCGCCGACACGCCTCGCCAAGAGGGCAGAGGTTGGAGACAATGTGCCCCGGTGGGCTGGGCTTAATGGGCCGTTAAGGTGTAAGGCCGTGGGTTCTGCCTTTAATTGTTTTCTGCTTTCTATTATTCTCGTAGTTTTAGGGCTTTATTAAAAATACCAGGCACTTCTAAAAATCCTGAAAATAATTGTGGCACCTTCTCAAATATATGCAACAGCCCACATTTAGTTTCAGAATTATTTGAGCATTTAAATTATTTTATAGTATTTAAATGCCCAAATGCAAATACCATATGAATTAACTCCAAGTCCAAATGTCATGGAAAAATGTGCATCACCCCGGTTATGTTTCAAAGCATTTTTCCGATATGAGGAACATTTTGAAGTCCATTTGGTTCATTGGAAATATTTTTAGTTGAACCTATTTGAATTGTTTTAGGTGCTAGGGCTTGGTCATCCCCATTTCAATTTCATGAAAATTAACATGATGCCATGAATGCCTTAATGCAACTAATGTCAAACAATTCTAGGGATGTGACAAGAATACAAAGTAGTTGTGGGCTGATGATGTTCAATATGCTTACCAAGTACTAGTCCAATCTTGTTTCGACGGTATTGGGGATGAAGTTGCTTGACCGACCTTTTAATGATTCCACATGAGACAGGTTCCACCGACCGACATGCACTTGGTGCATAAGGTGGCTAGCGGTGCCGCCTCCCACTTTAGTCGGAACGGATTCGGCGAAAAGGGTCCTATGAAGGGTAAATAGCAATTGGCATATCACGCTGTGGTTTTATGTAGGTAAGAAACGTTTGCTAGAAACCCATAGCAGCTTGAGAAACATGCAAACAACAATTAGAGGACGCCTAACTTGTTTTTGCGGTATGCTATGATGTGATATGGCCAAGAAGAATGTGATGAATGATATGTGATGTATGAGATTGATCATGTTCTTGTAATAGGATTCACGACTTGCATGTCGATGAGTATGACAACGGCAGGAGCCATAGGAGTTGTCTTTATTTATTGTATGACCCATGTGTCATTAAACAACGCCATGTAATTACTTTACTTTATTGCTAACCGCAGCCATAGTAGTAGAAGTAATAGTTGGCGCAGACAACTTCATGAAGACACGATGATGGAGATCATGATGATGGAGATCATGGTGTCATGTCAGTGACGATGATGATCATGGAGCCCCAAGATGGAGATCAATGGAGCTATATGATATTGGCCATATCATGTCACTACTATATAATTGCATGTGATGTTTATTATGTTTATGCATCTTGTTTACTTAGAACGACGGTAGTAAATAAGATGATCCCTACAACAATTTCAAGAAGTGTTCTCCCTAATCGTGCACCGCTACAAAAGTTCGTCGCTTCTAAGCACCACGTGATGATCGGTGTGATGGATTCTTACGCTCACATACAACGGGTGTTGACGAGCCTAGCATGCACTGCATATGGCCTCAAACACACGCAATACACTTAGGGTTAACTTGACGAGCCTAGCATGTATGCATATGGCCTCGAACACAGAGACCGAAAGGTCGAGCATGAGTCGAGTAGTAGATAATGATCAACATGAAGATGTTCACCGATGATGACTAGTCCGTCTCACGTGATGATCGGACACGGCCTAGTTGACTCTGGATCATGTAATCACTTAGATGACCGAGGGATGTCTATCTCGAGTGGGAGTTCATAAGATGAACTTAATTAGCTTGAACATAGTCAAAAGACCTTTTGCAATTATATGTCGAAGCTCGCGCTTTAGTTCCACAGTTTAGATATGTTCCTAGAGAAAATATAGTTGAAAGTTGATGCGAGCGATTATGCGGACAGAGAAAGCTTATGTTCTTAATGCACCGCTTTCAGGTGCTGAACCCCAAACGCCGCTTGTGGATGTTGCTAACATCGGACATACACGCTTTGATAACTACGTGATAGTTCAGCTTAAACGGTTTAGAGTTGAGGCACCAAAGACGTTGAAACGTCGCGAAACAGATGAGATGTTTCGAGGGCTGAATTGGGATTTCAGGCTCGTGCTCACGCCAAGAGGTATGAGACCTCCGACGCATTTTCTTAGCCTGCAAACTAAGGGAGAAAGCTCAATCGATGAGCTTGTGCTCAGATTGTCCGAAAGCAACAATCACTTGAATCGAGGGAGTTGATCTTCCAGAGAGATAGTGATGTTTCTCCAAAGTCATTGCCACCAAGCTGCTAGAGCTTCGTGGATGAACTATAACATATCGTGGATAGATATGCTGATCCTTGAAGTATTCGTGATGTTTGACACCGCGAAAGTAGAAATCAAGAAGGAGCATCAATTGTTGATGGTTGGTGAAACCACTAGTTTCAATAAGGGCAAGGGCAAGAAGGATACTTCATGAAATGGCAAATCAGCTGCTGCCCAGTTGAAGAAACCCAAGGTTGAACCCAAACCCGAGACTAAGTGCTTCGTAATAAGGGGAACAGCCATCGGAGCAGAATTACCTTATATACTTGGTAGATAAGAAGGCTGGCAAGGTCGATAGAAGTATATTGATATACATTATGTTAATGTGTACTTTACTAGTACTCCTAGTAGCACGTGGTATTAGATACCGTTCGTTGCTAAGAGTTAGTAACTCAAACAAAAGCTACGGAATAAACGGAGACTAGCTAAAGGTGAGTCGACGATATGTGTTGAAGTGTTTCCAAGTTTGATGTGATCAAACATCGCACGCCTCCTCCACCATCAAGATTAGTATTAAACCTGAATAATTGTCATTTGGTGTTTGCTGGAGCATAGACATGATTGGATTATGTCTATCGCAATACGGTTATTCATTTAAGGAGAATAATGGTTACTCTGCTTATTTGAATAATACCTTCAATGGTATTGCACCTAAAAGGAATGGTTTATTGAATCTCGATCGTAGTGATACACATTTTCATGCCAAAAGATATAAGATAGTAATGATAGTACCACTTACTGTGGCAATGCCATGTAAGTCATATTGGTGTAAACGCATGAAGAAGCTCCATGTTGATGGATCTTGGACTCACTCATTTTTGAAAGGTTTGAGACATGTGAACCATGTCTATTGGTGTATACGCATGAAGAAACTCCATGCAGATGGATCGCTTGGACTCACTTGATTTTGAATCACTTGAGATATGCAAATCATACCACATGGGCAAGATGACTGAAAAGCCTCGGTTTCAAAGAAGATGGAACAAGATAGCAACTTGTTGAAGTGACACATTTTGATGTGTGTAGTCCAATGAGTGCCGAGGCATGCAGTGAATATCGTTATGTTCTTACTTCACGTAATGATTTAAGTAGATACCGAGTGTATTTACTTGATGAAACACAAGTCTGAAATATTGAATGGTTCAAGTAATTTCAGAGTGAAGTTTAAGATCTTCGTGACAAGAGGATAGAATGTCTATGATATGATCATAGAGATGAATATCTAAGTTACGTAGTTTTGGCACACAATTGAGACATTGTGCAAATTGTTTCACAATTAATACCGCTCGAACACCATAGTGATGGTGTGTCCGAACATCATAGTTGCACTCTATTGGATATGGTGCGTACTATGATATCTCTTATCGAATTACCACTATCGCTCATGGGTTAGGCATTAGAGACAACCGCACTCACTTTAATGGGGCACCACTTAATTCCATTGAGACGACACCGTTTGGAGAAACCTAAGTTGTCGCTTTCTTAAAAGTTTGGGGCTGTACGCTTTATGTGGAAAAGTTTCAGGTTGATAAGCTCAACCCAAAGCGGACAAATGCATCTTCATAGGACACCAAAACAGTTGGGTATACCTCCTAATTCAGATCCGGAAGCAATAGGGATTGTTTCTTGAATCGGGTCCTTTCTCGAGGAAAAGTTCGCCTCGAAAGAAGTTGAGTGGAGGATGGTGGAGACTTGATGAGCTTATTGAACCATCATCAACTAGTGTGTAGCAGGGCACAGGAAGTTGTTCCCGTGGCACCTACACCAATTGAAGTAGAAGCTTATGATAGTGATCATGAAGTTTCGGATCAAGTCATCGACGCACTGTAGGGTGACAAGGATGCGATTTACCAGAGTGGTACGCATCCTGTCTTGAAGGTCATGTTGCTAGACAACAATGAACCCACGAGCTATGGAGAAGCAATGGTGGGCCCAAATTCGACAAATGGTTAGAAGCCATGAAACCGAGATAGGATCCATGTATCAGGACAAAGCATGGACTTTGGTGGACTTGCTTCGATGAGCGGCAAGCCATTGAGATGAATGGATTTAAGAAGAAGACGGACGGACGGTAATGTCACCGACTATGAAGCTCGCTTGTGGCGTAAGAGTTTTCACAAGTTCAAGGAGTTGACTACGGCGAGATTTTCTCATCCGTAGCGATGCTTAAAGTCCGCTCGGAATCATGTTAGCATAAGCTGCATTTATGAAATCCGCAGATGGATGTCAAAATGAGTTTCCTTACCAGCCGTAAGGAAAGGTTGTATGTGATACAATCAGAAAGGTTTTGTCGATCCTAAGGATGCTAAAAGGTATGCTAGCACCAGCATCCTTCTAAGGACCTGAAACTAGCATCTCGAGTTGGAATGTGCACTTTGATGAGATGATCAAAGATTTTGGGTTTATACAAAGTTTATGAGAAACTTGTATTTCCAAAGAAGTGAGTGAGCACTATAGAATTTTTATGAGTATATGTTGTTGATATATTGATGATCGTAAATGATGTAGAATTTCTGGAAAGCATACAGGTTATTTGAAAGATGTTTTTCAATGGAAATCCTGTATTAAGTTACTTGAACATTGAGCGCCAAGATCTATAGGATAGATCAAACCGCTTAATGGTACTTTCAAATGAGCATATACTTTGACATGATCTTGAAGGTGTTCAAGATGGATCACCAAAGAAGAAGTTCTTGCACTGAGATGTAAGGTATGAAGTTGAGACTTAAAGCTCGACCACGGCAGTATCAGTAGAGAAAGGACGGAAGGTCGCCCCTATGCCTTAGACGTAGGCTCTACAAGATGCTATGCTGTGTACCGGACCGAAGTGTGCCTTGCCATGAGTCACTATATGTACAAGAATGATCCAGGAATGGATCATTGGATAGCGGTCAAAATTGTCCTTGGAGTAAATAAGGACATGTTTCTCGATTATGGAGGTGATAAAGAGTTCGGCGTGAAAGGGTTACGCCGATGCAAACTTTAAACACCTATCCGAATGACTCGAGTAGCAACCTGGATACGATAGTGGAGCAACTATTTGAATAGCTCCAAGTGGAGCGGAAGCAGTCACAATATGACCTAGAAAGTTGTAAAGCACACACGGATCTGAAAGGTTCGAATTCGCTGACTAAAACCTCTCTCACAAGCAAAACATGATCAAACCTCGAACTCATTGAGTCTAAATCACATGATGATGTGAACTAGTTTACGTACACTAGTAAACTCTTTGGGTGTTGGTCACATGGCGATGTGACCTATCAAGATTAATCACATGACGATGTGAACTAGATTATTGACTCTAGTGCAAGTGGGAGACTGTTGGAAATATGCCCTAGAGGCAATAATAAATTAGTTATTATTATATTTCCTTGTTCATGATAATCGCTTATTATCCATGCTATAATTGTATTGAAAGGAAACTCAGATACATGTGTGGGTATATAGACAACACCATGTCCCTAGTAAGCCTCTAGTTGACTAGCTCGTTAATCAATAGATGGTTACGGTTTCACCATGGACATTGGATGTCATTGATAACGGATCACATCATTAGGAGAATGATGTGATGGACAAAACCCAATCCTAAGCCTAGCACAAAGATCATAGTTCGTGATGCTAAAGCTTTTCTAATGTCAAGTATCATTTCCTTAGACCATGAGATTGTGCAACTCCGGATACCGTAGGGAATGCTTTGGTGTACCAAACGCCACAACGTAATCGGGTGGCTATAAAGGTGCACTCAGGTATCTCCGAAAGTGTCTGTTGGGTTGTACCGAATCGAGACTGGATTTGTCACCCGTAAACGGAGAGGTATCTCCGGCCCACCGGTAGGACATCATCATATCGTACAATGTGACCAAGGGGTTGATCACGGATGATGTGTTACGGAACGAGTAAAGTTACTTGCCAAGAACTAGAATTGAACAAGGTATC
>JAHIAM010003946.1:0-37066 GCA_021605205.1 Aegilops longissima | reverse complement strand
ACGCCCAAAGGTGATTTTTCCTTGCAGCATGCTTCCTGCTTAGGGATTATTCCTCTAAAGGTTGTGCTACTGTCGCTTCAATGCGGTTCCAGCTTATTTCCATTTTTCTGAGGGTTTCTCAGAGATGAGGTTCATCCGCTGCTGCCATCCATGAGTACCTTAGTAAGGCGTAAAGCCTCCACTATTGGACTGAGAACCAACGCGGCCGGTGCTCCGCTGTTCGAATTTGGGTTCACACCGCATTGAAGGTAATAGCCGTGGTTACCCATGGATGTATTGTTGCTACTTGGTAGACTTCGCAAGGTTATGGAGTGTCTCGCTTCCGCATGTTATTTGATGCGAAAGTCTCAAGACCGTTAACACTGTGACCGTGTTGCCTGGGCTGGGATTCTCAAGCTAGAAGCTCTTCGCCACTTTTGGCCACACGCAGTAGTATCCAACATGCTCAAGGCTATGAGTTGGAGTGATGCCCGTGCTATAGTGAATTTTGCAGGTCCGCTTAGCTAACCCTCCAAAGACGTTCCGCATCTTTTTAGGGTTTTTTGTTTTTGATATTTAATCCAGGTGCTTGGTGATGATGCACCCTTTATTCCGGACTAGGGATGTATTCGGGCCGGATTATCCCAAAATTGACTTTCGGTTTTCCAAGCACTCTCCATCGGACAAAGATTTTTGTAATTATGGTCACCAAGTCATCCAAGCGCAGTAATTTGGCGATTTACTTATGGCGCTTAGGATTCCTTTGTCTGCGCAATTATTGCAAAAAGTGAGATTGCGCCTCCTCCTAAGCAATTCTTTTATCCTGTCCATAACCAGGAGGAAATCGCCCAAGAATGATGTAATCGCTTGGCTGGTTCTCCGTCAATTCGATAGATCGCTAATGTTTGGGTGGCGGTGGAACTAGATCCGAACTCCTGTCCAATTTAAGACTCAGGCCGAGAAGTTTCCAACTCGAAGCTTGGATTTTTTAATACTATCCAATGAGTGCAACCCGTCGCTCGACTTTAAGTTCAGGCTTGATCGACATCCCCCCCCTCCGCGAATCCGCATGGAGGGATCGAATCCCGGACGCAGCTAGTCCTTAATATAGAAGAAGAATCGCCGCATTGCTCCTCTATCATCACAGCAACATGATGGGTAGCTTGGGGAGAGTTGATCTCTCGCATTGGTTTTAGGCCCGATCTGGTCGTAGTTTGTGCCGACTCGTGTATGCGGCGCGATCCAAGAGCTCGCTGACGCGAGGAGAGCTCGATCGATCTAACTGCTCGCAAGCTCTGAATTGACGTGGAGATTGGTTTTGATGACTCGAGAAGTCACCGTTGGCGCCGTATTCTAAATCGGCGGTCATAAGAAAACCACCTAGCCGGAGAGTCTCGCCAGGGCCAAGGCCCTTTGGCGATAGTATCATCTTTAAAGACGGATGAGGCATCCTTCCCGACGGGCGACGGCACAGAGGAACTCTCAATGAAAGCACCAATGTCGGTGTCAAACCGCGGATCTCGGGTAGGGGTCCCGAATCGCAAGGCCTAGGCGGATGGTAATGGAGACAAGGGACAATGCGTTTTTACCTGTGTTCGGCCCTCGATGGAGGTAATATCCTACCCTGCTTGATTAATATTGATGATATAGGTAGTAAAAGAGTAGATCTACCACGAGATCAAGGAGGCTAAACCCTACAAGCCAGCCTATGGTATGATTGTTGTTCGCCCCATTGACTAAAACCTCCGCTTATATAGACAACCGGATAGGTTAGGGTTACATGGAGCCACCATAATGGTAGGAGATCTACATATCCGATCGCCAAGCTTGCCTTCCACGCCAGAAAGTCCCATCCGGACACGGGACTAAGTCTTCAATCTTGTATCTTCATAGTCCAGAGTCCGCCAACGGTGATAGTTCGCTATCCTGACACCCCCTAATCCGGACTCCTCAGTTCAAGACAATTTAATCTCTCTCGATGCCTGCCCGCCGGACATAATCCCACTCGACCTCGATTCCGATCGACGCCGCCTCCCAACCCCTCCTCGCCGCTCCCTCGATTCCTCGCCGTGATTCGCCATTAAAATCCACCGGATCCAGCGCCCTTCTTTCTGAGATCTCGGCCGATTCTGATCGAGCTCGCCCCTTCAAATCCACTCGCTCGATCGACTGGCCGGCGAAGGAAGCGACGGAAGCGGACGCCGACGCTTTGAGGGAGCCCGAGTCGCTCGAGCGGTGGAGCTGGCGGCGGCCGGATTTCGCGTGATCAACGCCGCCATGGACTTTCGGAAGCCTCATCCCTCATTCATCGTCACCTCCTGCACGGGCTTGGCAAAGGCTTCGCGGATTTCGGCCAAGGCACAACCTACTACGTAATAGCAAACCCAAGGAAGCATCTCGGCAAGCGGAGGTCGATCGGCGCGCCTTCAAATCTAAGAATGGTATATGAATTTCCTCCCCGATCTTGCCTTCTTCTTCAATCTTGCCTCTCTCTGACCTCTCTTGCTTCGCGGCAGATGAATTTCGCTACTCGCAAGACATGGATTGCCATGTGGTTCCTCTCCTACCTCCACGATGAATTTTTCTCAAGGTGGCCTATCACCGCCGGAAAAGGTTGGCCAACTTCTAGCTGTGGTATGGTTGAACTTCTTCCTTCCTTTGGTTTGTTATTCGCCACAACTATGTGAAGTTCTGTGGTGTGTGAGCATCATCTGTGCTACAAAAGTTTTTTTTAAATCTGCCTACTTACAGCCATGTGAAGTTCTCGTAGTGTGTGAGCCCCAGTCCAAAGCTACAAACACTATAAAATCAACTCAGATTCACATTCACATGTGGAAAATCCATGTGAAGTTCAACTAGTAAGTGTGCTAGAGTTCAAAGCTGGTATGTATCCGTCTCAGGCAAAAAAATAAAAGTAAAATAGAACATGCATGTGATATGACATGAAGGTCAGTTGGTATGCACTAGCAGTCCAACCATTCAAACTCATGAAGGTTCAGTTTTTGAACCAGAGATGATTTCCCTTTGCAAAACAAGAAGTTCAAAGTTGTGGAGGATGCTCATTGGTAGGTACAAGTAATCAAATATTGTAGAATTAAAAACAGGATGTGAAGTTCATTCGTGAAGGGTGCTTAGTTCTGTATAAAGGTATTGGCAGATGCTCTTTCAAGGTATAGTGTGATGGCTCTCACCACTTTTTATATGAGAAGTTCAAATGTGAATAATTCTAAGTTCAGCATAAAAGGTATAGGCAGATATAACTTGTGTGCTAATATACATTTTTTTCTTTTATGTCGCAAGATGAGAGACGATGATGAAGCTTAGAAGTTCCCAAAGCAAGTACATAATCCTAAAGCATGTACGCTGTTGCACCACCCCTCAATGGGTCACACCTCAAACGCACCAACAAGCATTACCAACCTCGCCTGCATCTAAAAAATGGATGACATCCAAAACACACTGATACTTCCAAGATGTCGGGTCACGCCCTATCCGCACAAGTTTGCGCCCACCTAATTGGATGACGCCGAAATCCTCACGGATTCTTTGTATCCACCAAACAGACTCCCAAGCACGCCAATGGAGGAGGGTTAGCTCAAGTCCCGCGGTAACTCGAGGTTATCCCGGTGTGCCTCACAATGCCAAAGTGAAGCAACTAAACCGGATCCTGTGACAAATCCAACAGAACAACACACACGGAGGAGAGTGATCTGCGACACTACCACTGCTTTGATCCTCGCCGCTCGCTACAAGCAAGAATTGTACGGGCATAAGGTAGATGGATTGCTTCACAAAACAAAAGAGCAAACCAAGACCAGATCGCAATACCTCCACAACCACCTCAAGCAAAAGGACGCAAACAAGAGAGAGGCCATCTTCAGCCCTCCTTCCTCCTCGTGATCCATCGTGCGATCCTCGCTATGATTACTCCGCCATGCCCCATCCCAAAGGGACAACAGAATGACACCAAGCGGAGTTGCGATCATACACGCACGTAAGTGAAACAAAAATATGTATATACGCATCTTGTATTATCTCGCAAATTTTCTCGCCCCTCCAGATAACAAGTTCTTAAACTGCATTTTAAGGTGCCGCTTGGATTATTTTTTTCTTTTTCTCGCAGACGCCGATCTACCTGGATTATCTAATACCAAGACTAAAGATGCGATTCAAAGATGTAGATAAAGGGAATTTTATAATGTATACGCTGCATACACGCTTGGTTTTGGAATCAGAAGACGGTGGAAATGACAACCACAAGTATTTTGTTTGGCGCCTAAGGATACACACATCTTCGCTTCAGAGGCCAACAGAAGTTAAACAAAACATCGCAGAGGACGGGCTGCAATGCAAGAATGAGGGTGAAGGTGCAGGAGGATGGCACATGTGTGGCAGTGGACATTGAGTGCAATCATAAACACCAGCTCATGCAAACTGATAACATGCTGGTATTTTTGCACTCACACAAGAATTATGACCCCACTATTTTGGAGTACGAAGCCCCGCATTTCATGATGTCAAGCACACAACAATCATTTCCATGCTATCTCTAAAATGAAGATGGAAGCTACTTCCTAAGCATGACCGGACGAGACTCGCTAAACCAAAGAAGTATTCAAACACCCACATACTCGCAATGTAAAATAGCATCCTAGCTCACAACCTTTGCTAGCAAAATTAAACAAATGCATGTTTGCATGTGATTTGGAGGAAAGCCATGAATGCAAGAAAGATGATTTGATGATGTATTGAAACTTGTTTCATTTTTCAAAGACATGAAGGCAATAAATGATGAGTTTTTCTATGACATCCAAGTGGACAAGGACAAGTCAATTAAAAACATTTTCTCGTCCAATGCAAGTCGCCGAGGAGCCTATCAAGACTTTGACGACATGTGAATATTCGACACGCACTTTACAAGACCAACAGATTTCATATGCCCCCGGGAGTGTTTGTTGGAGCAAACCATCACTTGCAAATAACGATATTTGTTGTTGCTCCGATAAGATAACGAAGATGCAAAGTCATTCAAGTGCTTGTTCGATACATTTCTACTGCATGAACAACAAGCACCCAACTTGCATTCTAAATGTGAGTTCAAAAAACTCCTCAAGTTTCATCATCTTTTCATCTATGGGTCTGTGTTGGTTGGTTGGGTACATTGGTTTTGTCTGAAAATAATGTAAAGAATGCAGTTCAACCAATCATAGCACGTAAGTCCAACTAGCAAGACAAGAAAGCAAAATTATCTGTCACATGTTTAGAAAAAATTAGTTATGAATGTGAAGTTCAAATACATGAATCATAAAAGTTCAAGGACAAATCAAGATAAATATATGTAGCATGTTCGTAAAAATATAGTTATTTACGTGAAGTTCAAGCAACCGCCACCACGTAAGTTCAACAAGAATGCTTTAAGAAAAATTTGATTATGACAAGACTAGTTTGTCCTACTACTAACTATGAAGTTCAAGCATCGATACTACGTAAGTTCAAAGAACACTGCAGTAAAGAAAAATACATGTGACATTCTTAGATACCATAACGCCAAGATGTGTAGTTCAAGTACTTGTACAACATAAGTTCACCATCGCACAAAAAAGAATCAAGTTTCATTTTTTTAATTCATGTAGACCAATGCCCATCGATGGCTAAAGCTATACCACAATCATTTCCAAACACCGTCCACAAGCTATGCTGCTGGCACATCATGAAGAAGTACAGGAATACCTCGTGGTTGTTGTACAAAAAGTATAAAACATTCAAAGAGGAGTTCATACTATATTAAATCGCCACGATTCCAACGGAGTTTGAAGATGCATGGCTAAACTCATGCACAACTACAACCCGGAGAACGACTCAGATGATGATGCAGCCTGGAGTGATAGGAAGATGTGGATTTCAAAGATATTACAAGAACATTTTCTCAGGCTAGAATGACTTCCACATTAACGAAGCGAGAGCATGAACCACATGCTAAAGAAAGGGTTTGTCAAGGGACCCGTAACCTACACAAGTTTGCTAGGCGGTCATTGCTTGCATACAAACTCGGATGCGTATGAGAACGAGCAAACAATGACCAGCATGGTATGATGACAAGTACAAAACACCCCCCATCATGTTCTGTTTTACCTTCAACATGTGCACTTTGAATTTAAAAAATGAAACCCATGACTCGCCGACTAATATCTCACTTTTTGACATGTGCAGAGCAATCCTATGACGAAAAACAACTTACGCTATGAGGAAGACATGTCTATCAAGTACAGAGGGCCGTGGTACACCAAGATGAGGAATAGGATGAGAAAGGCCACGCTATTTCACACAAGAAGCTGCATAACAGAGCCCACTAAGTACCTTGTGTACTACCACAACAAGCCCGGCCATGATGATGAAGAAAGATTTTCCTGGTCAAAGCATGAATTCCAGGTTGTAGCTGACCCAGAGAATGAAATATACGAGTGTGAATGCAAGCCTGACACACACAGTGAGCTAAAAAACAAGCTCATTAAATAGCTAGACTAGTAGTATCATATCAAAATTTATGAAAATTCATTGTCTGGCTCACAAACTATGTATTCTCAGATTCATCACAAAAATGCAGTGCATGTTCGCTTTCACATCATGAACATACCGGACTACCTCAAGCCCGACAAATTTCCAAACAAGTATATCCTCAAAGGGTACACAAAGACTCGCAAGATAACAACCAACCTTGATACAAGGAACTACAACACAACCACGACGGATGGCAGCTCATACTATCAAGCAAGACATCTTGTCACCGTGAATTTGATGGTTAACAAGAAAGCGATGAGATGTGACCAGCAATATGACAGAGCCTACTATGTTCTCAAGAGGCTTGTGGAAGAGCTTGATGCAATACATTCAAGAAATCAAGCTGGATGTCGATTTAAAGGATGGATGAAGAGGACGCTAAAATTGAAGATGACCTCATTATTATGCAATGAAATGCTCAACGCCCGCTGAAGCCAACCAATGCAAGGTGGTGATGGCCAATCAATGGAGCAGCGACAACAAGAGATTTATAAAATTGCCGCTAGTATTCTGAAACAAAGGGTAGGAAGAAAATTACCGCAAGAAAGAAAAGTGACAAGAGAGCTCAAATAAAGGCACCACCTGCAGGAAGAGTCGCTCAGCACGATGAGAACGGAGTGCCACTTGGACACAGAAATGTAGTGTGTGCAACTAGGTTATGGGACACAACAAGTCGACCTATCCAACACTCTTGGAAAGAAACAATGCCGAGGAGGTCAAGCAACCCAAATCTCAAAAACAGCTGCCCAAAGTTATGGAACAAAAGAAGGGACCACACCCAAAGAAAGCAAGAAAGCAGACTTTGTAGCATATGTAAGGAGTATGAACCACATAATGCAAGAACATGCCCAAGCGCGATGTCGAAAAGACAAGCAAAATGCCGAGAAGAAATAGAAAGCAAGACCTAGAGCCAACAAAAAGAAAGTGGTGGAAGATGAAGAGGAAGACGAAGATGAAGACACTGGTCAAGAAGAGGAAGACGAAGAGGAAGAGGAAGTGGAATGCTATTTATGAAGAGGAAGACGATGATGAAGAGGAAGAGGACGATGAAGAGGAAGAGGAAGATGAAGAGGAAGAGGTACATGTCAAGCAAAAATGAAAGTGCAATATTGCACTAAAGTGTTTTTGACATTGATGACAACTTCATTTGTGTTTCTAACCACATGCTCTAAGTGTTAACAGCCCGATTAAGCTAAAAGTGAAGCATGGATGGTTATTTCTCTTATTGAAAAAAGGAAAGCGCGCCAAGAAAAGTAGAGTACCTTAAAGTTTTCTTATTTCTTGAGTCCTTAGGGCATCCCCACTATTAAGAGGGGTGCATCAAAAAACATCCGGGAATCAACTTACCTTCTCACATTGATCTAAAATCCTAGTGCCAAGTTTCTCGCTCAGGCCGAACTTCCGGACGACCGAACTTCCAGGACCGAAATGTCCGAGAAGGGTCCGAAGCTCGGTACCAGAGAAACTGCACTTTGTGCAACCTCTCTGTAGCCCGAACCTCGCGGATCCCGGCCGAACTTCGGGGAGGCCGGAACTTCGGCACCGAAACTTCCGTCCCTGCTTCAGCAGCTTCCGGTACTACCGAGTGGTGCAAACTCTCTGTAGTCTCAAACCCTGTCCGAACTTGGCCGAACTTCGTGTCCTAACTTCCTTCCGTAGCGGAACTTCCGGCACGCAGTAAATCTGCCTCCAACGCCAGATTTCATCCCCACCTATAAATATTCTTCTTCCTCATGAAGGGGTTGACGACTCCATTTCTCTCACCTCCATCTTCGACTCGATTTCTTGGAGTTCTCCTTCCTAGCCAACCAAAGCTCTTGATCTTTTGGGAAGCTTAAGGAGAAGTGCTCGATCTACACATTCACCAAAGCGAAAGTTGATTCCCTTGTTTTTGTGGTGCTTGTTACTCTTGGAGGTTGGAGACTCCTAGGCGGTAGGAGTGCTCCGGCGAGGAATCGACCATTATGATTTCCTGAAAGTATGTGAGGGTTTGGAGACCACCCAAGGTCTACCACTAGTGGTTGAGAAACACCTTCGTGGTGTTGTCTCAAGGAGAGAATAGGGTGAGCCTCTGTATGCGCTGGTGTGCCTTCGTGGTAACATCCACCTCTCTAAACGGTGACGTAGCTTCCTCCAAGGAAGTGAACATCGGCATACATCCTCGCTTCTGAGTTGCGTTATTCCTAACCCTAACTCTCTACTTGTGGTTACTTATCTCTTAGCACTTACTTATCTCATCTTGTGCTTGCTTACTCATATATTTGTGTCACTTGATTATCTTGCTTAGCTCATTAGTATCATACTTGCAATTGTTAGGCTCACTTTCATTTTCCGTGATTATTGCCTAAAATTGCTTAGTAATAATTAAAATTTGTAATTGTACCTATTCACCCCCCCTCTAGGTCCATCTCGATCATTTCAATTGGTATCGAGCCTTGTGCTCTATTCTTGTGGCTTAACCGCCCTAGAGCGAGATGAACCCGATGGGACTCCCTAGTTGTAGATCCTAAGGATAAAGACGAGGCTTCTCCTCAAGTCAAGTCCTTTACGCCGAGGATCTAGAACGGCCCTTGCTACAAAAAAGAGGAGCATGATGCTTATCTTGAGGCCTTGGTCCAAATGAGATTAACCACGTTGTCCACGGTGCTTGCACCACTCTCGTGGTGCCGCTTCAAGGCCAACTGGTTTACTCCACCACTTGGTCAACAACCTCCTAGCAATGAACACGCCAGTGTTCCTTGGCTTTATGCAAGACCTCAAAGTTGAGAAACCAAGATATAATCCTCAAGGCAAACCTCCCTTGCTTAGTGCCACTCCGATTTTGCTTTGTGGAGAGTTGCTATGCAGATCATCTTCGACATGGAAACGATGAAATGATGGAGATCATTGAGTATGGCTATCATGTGGTTGATCCAAAGAACCCCACACCAAGAGAAATATATGACAAGAACCTCAATGACACTGCAATCATGTGGATAAGGAGAGGTATGAATGAAAAGCAAAGGAGACTGCTCATACACATCACAAGTGACTGCTAGAACGATCCAAGACTGCACTTCTACCTCCGGAGTGCTCAATATTAAATTGCCAAGGGCAATTGCAAAACTTTGTATGGAGAAAGGTGAAACCCCCAATCAACTCCATGAGCGCCTCATGACTCTCACCGCCGATATTGAGTCATGTGAGTGTGACAAGACACAAGATGGATTCAACATGACTAAGAGGTTCCTTGTGGATAAGTTACTTCATGCTCTTGCTCCATTTCACCATCAAATGGTGGGACATAAGACAACACCATACCTTCAAGGAACTGACTACATATGACATCGATCCACCTTTCAACTATTTGAAGAGTCAAAGACTAATGCCACAAAACATCTTGCCATGCATGGTTCCTCATCATCAAAGATCAATCTTGCATTGAAGGCCAAGCATGTATGTGAAGATGAACAAAGTGAAGAAGAAGAAGAAGAGGATGATGAAGATGGTGATGAGATTGAATCCGACGAGGGTCCTTCATATGAAGACATGGCTCTCTTTGTCAAGAAGTTTAGCGCGGGAAAATTCAAAGGAAGATTTCAAAAGAAGAAAGTAAGAAAATGCTACAACTGTGAAGAAACCAATCACTTCTCCAACGAGTGCCCTTATGAGAAGAGAGAAGATAAACCAAGGTTTCCCAAGACCTTTCCCAAGAAGAAGTTGCCAAATCCTTTGAACTCCAAGCTCAAGAAGAGAGATGGAAAAGCAATGGTTGCTCAAGAAGAATCCGATCCAGATGATGTTAGTGGTGTTGCCGGAGTTGCACAAGACTCCCAAAACACCTTGAGATTAGTAAACAAGAGTGGTGATGTGGTCACCTACAACTACATGAAAGACTACAAGGGCAACGCCACAAGTGCCTAATGGCAAAGGCCGGTAGAAGATGGAGAGGACCAAAGCTATCCTGACAAGGTCAAGGTAACTCCACAATCAAATCCTCCTCTTTTCACTCCTTCTACTCCTAGTGATGAGTATCTTGATGCGGAGGATAGTTATGAGGATGATGATCTAAATGATCCTATGCTTGCTAAACTTAATAAGTTCATGTGCTCTCTCAAAGGAAAGAAGCTCACTATGTTTCAGATAGCTTATGGAGATGGTGAGTAAGCACACCATCACCATTATGGAACTCAAACCCTCGTCACCGAGGAAAAGGAAAATGTGAAACTTTGAGCGGAAAGTCCAATATGAGGAAGCACTAAATGATGAACTATGCTTAAAATTGGTGCAAATATTGATGTTCATACTAAAGATCTTGCCTCCTTGAAAAGGCTATTGGCTCTTGTGAAGAGTTGATGAATGATAAAAGTAAGCTTGAGAAGTCTCATGCTTTCTCTAAGGATTGTGAGCTTCTATCCGTGTCTCTCAAGACTAAGGAAGAAGAGCTCACCCTTCTTACCAAGAGTTTTGAGATGCTCAAACTTACTTATCTTGAAACTCTAGCTAAGGCTTACTCGCCTCCTATTATCAATGTTGATGCTTGTTCTACTAACTCTAGTAGTGATCTAGCATCTATTCTTGAGGAGAATCGCTTTTCAAAGCTCAAATCGAGAAAGGGCTCATGAGATGTGCTCAAGGGCAAAAGAACCTTAATGAGGTATTGAGCCAACACAATGAAGTGTTCGCTAAAGAGGGACTTGGGTTTGACCCAAGCACAAGCAAGAAGAAGACGCCTCTCAAAGTGCACCACCCTCTAAAAGAAACTTTTGTACGAGAAGGGCACAAGGAGAAAGGTAAGGTTGTAAGTGGAAGGCCACAAGGCATGCCCACCTCAACAAGCCAAAGAGTTCATGCCTCCATCCTATGTACTTCGTGAAGACTAAGGATGGAGAAGTTTATGCAAAGTTTGTTGGTCCTCGAAATGCATTTCGGTTTTATGCTATTTGGGTCCCTAAGACACTTGATGACTAACTTGAGAGGTCCCATTGCAAAATGGGTGCCTCTAACCTAGTAAAAATTGTGTGTAGGTTGCCTTCTCCGTGGAGTAAAATGGGTGATTGATAGTGGATGTACCAATCATATGACCGAGATAGCAAATTGCTCTACGATTTCATGGAAGCTATTCAACCATTTATGAGCATTATGTTTGGTGGAGGATCAAAAGGACAGGTACTTGGGTTGGGGAAGGTGGCTATTACAAATGACATGTCTCTTGCAAATGTCATGCTTGTCCAATCCTTAAATATCATTTGCTTTTTTTTCACAATTGGCTTCGTTGGTTATGATACACTATTTGGACTAACGGATGTGAAAGTCTTTAAGAGAGATACTCAAGTGGCCTTTGTTGAGAGTTGATGGCAACCTTTACACGTTGATTTCTCAAAGAGAGTACATTCCATGCAACTTGTCTAATGGCCAAGGCTGACAAGGTGGCTATGGCATCGCCGGATAGCCCATGTCGGCATGAGAAATCTTCAAGATCTCTTAAAGGGTAATCACATCCTTGGACTAACAAATGTCTCTTTTGAGAAAGATCGTGTGTGTAGTGCATGCATAGCTGGAAGCAACATCAATCAAAGCACCCACCCAAGAACATTGTGTCTACTTGGCCTCTGGAGCTTCTTCATGTGGACCTCTTTGGGCCTCCTTCATGGGATAGTCTTGGTGGGAAAAGTATGGACTTGTCATTGTTGATGATTACTCAAGATATACATGGGTGTTCTTCCTCAAGTCCAAGAACGAGACGGAGTTCACCTTCATTGATTTTGCCAAGCAAGCACAATGCAAGTTTGACAAAGAAATCTTGGCAATAAGAAGTGACAATGGAGCTGAGTTCAAGAACTATACCTTGGAAGAATTCCTTAGTGATGAAGGGATTGTGCATCAATATTCAGCTCCATATACCCTCAAGAAATGGTGTAGCCGAAAGGAAGAACTGCACTTTGTGGAGATGGCAAGGTCCATGTTGATGAATACAAGTCACCACATAGTTTTTGGGTAAGTCACAACACTGCATGCCATGCATCAAACCGCTCTTCCTCCGCACTATATTGGAAAAGACTCCATATGAGCTCCTAACTGGGAACAAGCCAAATGTCAAGTACTTTCGCAGTATTTGTGCAAATGTTTCACCTCAACAAAAGAGAACGGTTAGGAAAATTTCAATCCAAAACCATTGAGGGCATATTCATATTATGGATCAAACTCTCACGATATAGAGTCTACCACAAATCCAATGGATGTGTTGTAGAAACTTGTGACGTGGTGTTTGATGAATTTAATGGCTCCCATGGGAAGCAAGTTGATCTAAGTGATGTAGGTGAAGAAGATTCCTCTCAAGATATTTAACCATGGGTGTTGGTGCACTTCTTTCAATGGAACAAGAACCTCATGATGATGAAGAAGAAGAGGGAAGTCTCACACATCATCAAACTACTTCAACACCCCTACCATCACAAACTCCTATTGTTCAACCGATGCCCTTAGTCCAAGTACAAGAAGATGATCAAGTTCCTCTTCATGAGAATCTTCAAGAACAAGATCATCATCAAGGGCAAGAACAAGAAAGTCCAATCATTGATGATGAACCTCAACAAATGCAACATGTACAAGAAGATCTTCCACCACACATTAATGATCCGTATGTTGAGGACGTGGATGATGGACATGAAGTTGAACCTCGCGAAACATTAACCTACATCATGCCTCGTGTGGCCGGTCGTGTTGATGTTGATAAAATCTCACCGCATATCGGAAGGTAGAGTCACCATAAACAATTGACTAACTTTTGTGCTCACTTCGCTTGTGTCTAGTGCTGAACCTATCAAGGTACAAGATGCATTGATGGACAACGATTGGCCTGCTATGCAAGAAGAGTTGAACAGTTTTGAACGCAACCAAGTGTGGTCATTAGTCAAGAGACCAACTACGAACACAATGTCATTGGAACAAAATGGATTTTCAAGAACAAGCAAGATGAGAATGGTATAATGATCCGCAACAAGGCAAGGTTAGTGGCTCAAGGGTACTCACAAGTTGAAGGTTTGGACTTTGGTGAGACCTTTGCCCCCGCTGTTCTGCCTTGAATCCATTCAGATCTTACTTGCTTATGCTGCTTTCAATGGATTTACATTGCATCAAATGGATGTGAAGAGTGCTTTCCTTAATGGTCCTCTACAAGAAGAAGTATATGTGTCACAACCACTGGGTTCGTTGATCCCGATCACAAAGACTATGTATAAACTTCATAAGGCTTTGTATGGTCTTCAAACAAGCACCTCGTGCTTGGTATGATCATCTTAAGAAGTTTTTACCGATGATGGCTTTGTGAGAGGGGTGATCGATCCCACTCTTTTTACTAAGAGGGACAAGGGTGATTTGATCTTATGCCAAATCTATGTAGATGATATAATTTTTGGTTCTCCTAACATTCATTTGTGCAAGAAGTTTATGGACTCCATGACCAAGAATTTTGAAATGTCACTCAAGACGGATTTGAAGTTCTTCCTTGATTTCAAATTCAACAATTTCAAGAAGGAATTTTCTTGTCTCAAGCAAAATACCTCAAGGATATCCTAGAAAATTTTGGCATGACTGATGCTAGTCCATGTAAGACACCCATGCCAACCAAAATTGTACTCACCGAAGACACCAACGGTATTCCGCTTCGACCCATCTAAATACCGCCTATGATTGGTTCATTGCTTTATCTTTGTGCATCTAGACCACATCATGTTTAGTGTATGCATGTGTGCTAGATTTCAAGCTTCCCCTAGGGAAAGTCATCATATAGGTGTTAAGTTACATATTCTTAGATACCTTGTTCACACCCAAAAGTTGGGTCTATGGTACCCCAAGGATGCTAAGTTTGATCTCATCGCATACGGATGCGGATTGGCTGGAGACAAGGTGGACCGTAAGTCCACATCTGGTGCATGTCCGCTTTTGGACGATCCTTGGTAAGTTGGTCCTCAAGAAACAAAATTGTATTGCTCTCTCTACCGCAGGTTGAATACATTGCTGCCATGAAGTTGTGCAACTCAGCTTATTATGGATGAGGCAAACTTGAAGGATTACGATCACCTACATACATGTGCCTCTTCTATGTGATAATGAAAGTGCCATCAACATTGCTGAGAACCCCAAGGATCATCTCCGCATCAAGCACATTGATATTAGATATCACTTCTTGAGAGATCATGTTGAGAAGGGTGATATTCACATTGATCACATTGGTACAGATTTGCAACTGCAAGATATTTTTACTAAACCCTTCGATGAAGCAAGGTTTTGTCGAATTAGGTGTGAACTTGGTATCTTGGAGCTTGACAATATTATGTGAAATCTAGTACCCATTCATGCATTTTCATAATGTCGTGTCTAGATGTAGGCATGTATTTAGGGGAGACATTCAACCCATGAGTTATCTCACCCTATATGATGCATAAATAAACCAAACACTCTCAAAGTTACTATGTTATCACTTTGTGACCTAGTACTTTAAATGATGGAGTTGTGATGTTGGGCTCAAGGTTAAAATCTTCGCAAAGTGCCAAGTCACACATACTCAAACATGGTGGACTCTGCCCATCGCCTCTCCTAGAGAGGCTGGACTTAAAATCTTCATTTCTTTTTCTCGTGTGTTTATCCGTGTTTTTCTCTATTTGAGTGATCTCGTTGTTGCTCTTGTGTTTTGCCCCTAGCCTCTCTCATCTTAAAACCATCTGATCTTTATCTAGTGCACAAGCTTCAAATCATCTCCACATAAATGTTGATGTGGTGTGTGGTGTCGGGAGCTTTGACCCTCCTCTAGTTCTCGTGGAGTTCAGAGAGACTGTAATCTCTCCCGATATCCCGAACTTCCGAGGTGGGGCTCGGAACTTCGGCACGGAACTTCCGATTGCCCGAACTTCCATGCGTCATGGTCGTGGGCACATATCATGGGCAGGAGATAACCAAGGGTTTCTTCCCCTTCTCCTCTGCTCCACTGCTTCTCTCTCAAGGGCGCCTCACCCATCGGGCGACTTCCGGCGAGCTGCCGCCCCTGTAACCTCCGCCCTTCTTCCCCTTCATCGTTTTTGAGGATCTGTCCTTCCACCATATCCATGGAGGAAGGTAACCCAAGCTTCTCTGCTCTCTCTCTAGTTTCCTAGGGATTGTAGGCTACGCTTATGGTTCTAGGATAAACACAAACTTCACACTCTCAAGCCCCGTGATCCACTTTAGATCTGCAGTGCTCCATGACATTCATTTTCTTGATTGGTCGATCCATGCCCGCCCCTGCTTAGATTCGAAGGAACCTCATGACCATGCCGGCACCTGTAATCTTCCGGTAGGCCGGACCTTCCGCCTCACTAGGTTTCCGTGTCTGACCGGGCCGGTCTCATACGTAACTTCCGGTTCCCCTAACTTCCGCCTAAGCAGAGTTCTCACAAAATTTTCACCAAAGGAGATTCTTTGATTTTTTTTTTTTTTGAGGCTTGTGTACTTATTCTATCCCCATGCTATTCTCTATCTCGTAGCAGGAGGGTCCGGTTCGCATGCTCATCCAAGGTATATGAACGAAAACCAAAGCTAGGGTTAAGAAGACAACAGCTGTTGTTTTGGGGCGTGAGAACATGTTCGACCGCCATCCCGAGGAAGATGCCGAGGCCGAGATAGTGCATCTCCTCCTCCCCGCCTCGCCCCACTCCAAGAAGCGGAAGACCACTTCCAAGAAGGCAAAAGCACAAAATGTACAACCTCCTCCCGAGACAACACCATGAAGGAAATGCCCGCACCGGAGTGGATTACTCGCGCCATGTGAATCCCTTATAGTCAAGAACGTGATCATGTGGACTGATTCCAAGTTTTGGACACTTTTCCAAAGAACGCAACTATGAAGAGATTTTTTCTCGTTCACACAATAAGTGTGTCATCCAAGAGTATCAACATTGCTCACTTTGACAAGACTCCAACAAACTCAGCTTACTTTGAGGGGATCTGCAACATGTGTGAAGCTCAACCTCCTTCCACTCATGCGCTTTCAACATGATGTGTCTCCGCCTCTTGTGGCTCAATTCTATGCCACTATGCATTTTGGGACTGATATGCAGCGACTCTTACTTGGATGAGTGGTATCGAGAAGTTCTCATTCCGCTCTCCGTGGCCGGCCGGTCTTCCTGGGCTATGAGTACACCGACATTACTGTGGACCGTGGATACAAGATTCACGCATAAAGGGTCTTCCAAGCTATTCACTTGGCTGATTTGTATCCTCCGTCCGGAAAGGTTGGATATGTTGGTGATCTTCTGCCTTTCTATGACATCATGCATCGATCTTTCGAGAGATCCTTGCGTCAAGGTGGGTGACAAGAACAAGATTCGTGGGCCAGCTCATCAACCTTCTTCACTTCAATTGTCATAACTCTGAGCAAGGCCCCATTGATGTGATGGATTTTATGTGGCATGAGATGTATAGTGTGGTAATGAACCGCAAGGTTCCTATCTATGTCTGTGATATTACCGCTTTGATTGCTAAGATTGCTCCGGAGGCACTTATGTGGTCAAGGCCCCGACCGGCCACTTCAAGGTGAACTTACTTGTTAAGAAGGGCAAGGCAACTGCTCATGAGGGTGAAGATGAGGAGGAAGAGGAGCTACATGCTGGAAATCCACACCACTTTGAGTTTTGTCCCCGCCACATACTTTTCATCATGGGGAGCCCAAAGGAGTCCGGGTCTAGGAAGAGCCACAAAATTTGGTGTCTTCTCAAGAACATGTTTTGTCTTCAACAAGATATGCATAAAAAGCAAAGGGAGGAGCACAAGTCTAGGAAGGAGAGCATCAAGGCTCTTAAGGATGGTATGCATCCGTATGAACATTGCTCACGGCCCCGAAGTCTCATGTGACTCCTTTTGAGAAGTACCACCAAGTTTGCTCGGTTTGATGTTGAAGCCGGCGATGAAGCCTCTTCACCGCCCCTCATGGCTCAGATTCTTCCGAGAGTCGTTCCGAGGACCCTTCCGCCGCTTCTACCGCACCAAGGAGGGAGCTCGACGGAGAAGGTGTTCGGTCTCAGATGTCGAGGTCAGACATCCGGTGTTTCTTTGCTTACCAAATCAAGTGCAGCTGGTCGAGCTCCACAAGGTCGCCAACAGGCCATGAAGGGCCTCATAGTTCGTTGCCAGGCCATTGGAAGCCATGCCTGAGCTATGTTGGGCTGGTGCAGCGGGCCGGTGGACGCTCGTCCATGGATTGAAGTCACCAAGCGCCCGCGCTCGATTGAAGGTGCCTGTTGGCCCTTGCCCGTGCTAAAGTGCACCGGGCAAGCTGGATGCGGAGAAGCTTGTGACGGATCGACCAATCGAAGGGCAAGGAGCATCGTGACGCCAGTAAATGTACTATGAGGGCATCTCAAGGGTGCCCGCCAGATAGCGGATTTAGTGCTCCAAAGATGTAATATTTGAATAGACTCGCATTTGTTATCCCGTATGCTGAAAACTTGTTCATATGCGTTAAGCAACGCTTGTTAATTTAAAATATTACCTTATGTGCGGCCGCTTATCAAATTTGAGAGATGGCAAGTCGTTGGCTTCAGCCCCCATGCCATGAGTGCCGGGTGTTCGGATAAACTTGAGCGATCTTGTTCCCATTCTTGGGTCCATCGAGGAGGCGCCAATGCAACGTAACAAGGCAACCGGACTTATAATGCTTGAACACTCTCACTTAGCCATAGAATTCTATAATTTTAAATTTCGCCCCCGTATTCGAAGATCCAGTTCGGGCGCTTATCCACGCCTTTGGCCGGATAATTCGTTCTCGCCTAAGCTGCATAAGTCTTTAGGGACCCGAAAAACCTTCTAATAGCGCATCGCTCGCCTTCTATCATGACGGCCGTTTTAGCTTTCCATCGAGGTGCTCAACCCAGCTCAACCGGGCACAATCGCAGTCGTTTCTCCGGTGCACAAGTTAGCCGATATAATGGAACGAAGGTACCAAACACGGAGCCGGAAAACCCAACTATTGACCCAAGACATGATTCAGAGCCGATGCATATAATGCTATAAGTTCGGGTGCCGACTTGTGAAAGTGTTCGGACTTGTCACACCATAATTTTGGGGTACTTGCCCTCGGTGTATTGGCCGCACTAAAGTGTATCGGGTGCAAATATGTCATGAAATGAACATATATATAGATAAAAAAAGGAGTGCAATAATAGGCAAAAGCTATATATTGGTTATTAAAAAGAAACTGCAAATAAAAAGCAGAACGATACAAATTGTGCGATAAGCAAGGGATGGACTATTTAACATGTCCTCTCGTGGGTAAGCTGCGGATGGTATGTAAAATAGGTATAATGCTCGAGTAGAGACCACTGACACTCGACGCAGATTCCGCCTCTCGCTGTTGCATCGTGAGTTCGGCGCTAATGTCGGACAGGCTTCGGAGAACAGAGTCCCAAAGTAAGAAAAAGAAAAAGGAAAAAGAATGACACAATCGGGAGCCCCCGTGCGTTGAGCCAGATTCTCGGGCGCAGCCGTGGTCGTGCTCTCCCCTTATGGCCATGGTATCTCCGTAGAGCGTAGTTATGTACGCCAGAAAATCGGCTTCGCAAGTTCGCGAGGGCCGGGTTAGCCGGATTGCTACGCTGCGTTTGGATCGTGCCAGCGGTCTTGTTGTAGGTTACCCAGCGCTGCTGGATGTTGTCCGGACGCTTAGTGGCCGGACTCAAGAATTGCTGTGAGAGGCTGCTTGCGCCCCGCCGAAGGGCCAGCCGTAGCTCCTCCGCTCGAGAGAGCGCTCGTGTTTCCATTGACCGTGATTACTCCTCGAGGGCCTCGCATCTTGAGCTTGAGGTATGCGAGGCGGCACCGCATTGAACTTTGCAAATGCGGTTCGTCCGGAAAAGGCGTGATAGCCGCCGGAACGGAACTATGTCAAGATTAACTCTTCGCTTCGAAGTTATCCGGGATCCGGCGACCACTTCGAGTGTAATTGATCCTGCATAATTGGCCTCTACACTGGTATGACGCCTTTAAAGGTCGCCTTTGTGGGTTTAATCATTGAGGGTCTATGCCCATTTTGGCGACCGTATCCCGATAAAGCAGGTTCAGCTGCTACCGCCATCCATCAGACTCTAGTGAGGTGAAATCCACAACAATTGGGTCAAGAACCATGCGCGAAACCGCCGGACGGATGCTAGTGGGTGGTCCTTCGATCAAGGTGATCGGGCAGAAGACCATGGATTGAACTTTGGGGCAACTGGCTCCATCGCATATACGCCCTTTAGCGCACGCTCGCCCCTTTTGGGTATATGGGTTATGATGTCATGTTCACCGTCCGCACTTGTGGGGGAAACCCTTCGTCTTCTATTGTTCGGGCGGCCGGGCTCTTCGTCATCGCTTATGCAGCCCCTTGTCATTGAGTTCGACACTTAGCTTGCTCGCTTGTTTGAACACCCAACAACTCCCTCGTGGTGGATTGGCTGGTTTTTCGTGCCATGTATCCGCACAAGCGATCGAGTATTCGGTCCAAGTTGACGGGCCCGGTATTTCTTTGAATGGCTTCTTCCACGACCGGTTTAGAGCTCAATCCGCATTGACCGCCATATCTTCAAAGATTATCGCCGCACGCGGCGCTTTGTTCTTGTTTCGACGACCGCCATTGTTGTCCTTGGTATCCAACAACTAGGGTGTTTTGCTGTTGTTGCTTCGAGCTAGCCAGTGTCCTCTCCGCGCAAAAGCGGTCATGAGTGTGGTAAGGGCTGCCATCGATTTCGCTTTTCCTGCCCTAGGTGTCGCAAGCCACTCATCGCGGATGTTATGTTTGAAGGCTACAAGGGCCTCGTGATCCCGGACACCAACAATTTGATTTTTCTTGGTTAGGAACCGTGGTCCGTAATTGATCGCCGATTCTTCCGGCTGCTGAATTATATGGCTAAGGTCATCGGGCGCTCATATGGTCACACATATGTGCCCCGAAGTTATCAAGGAATGCGGCTTCCGTGTCCTCCCAACAACCAATTGATTCTCGGCCGCAAGCTATTAAGCCAATGTCAAGCTGGTCCTTTAAGCTTGAGGGAGGTATTTGATGGCATGTAGATCATCACCACGGGCCATGTGGATATGGAGGAGATAGTCCTCATCCGCATCGCAGGATCTCGTGGTACCATCGTATGATTCGATGTTTACGGGTTTGAAGCCCTCGTGATTTGATGATCCATTACTTCATCTCGTGAAGCATAGTGGGTGCGGCGCTCAGACAATATATCACGACGAGCTCAAATGAGCTTTGTCTAATGTGTTCAGCCCGGCCGGAGTTGTTGTATCCGCGTGACGGTTATCATCACGGTCGGGCGCCCACGCCGATCCGTGAGATCGATCTTGTATGCTTTGCCTTTTCTCCAATATATCTCGCAGGTCCGCGCGCTTCCCGCCTTGGTACTTTTTGAGCGGTGTCGGCCGCGGCTTGAACGGAGGGTCTAGATGCCTCTCCGTCGTGACCACGGGTGGCCGGCCGGCCGCTCATGCGCCGTGATGTAGGTTTGGGTGCTGCGCCTCTAATTGGGGTAGCAGCCCGCGCTTGGGGTATCTCTTGGAGGGGCGCTCGAGTTCATACTTTCGCCGCAAGGACTTCACCATCCGCCGCCTAGCAGGTGTTTTGGTCACTTAAGCCGTTGTCGCTTCTTGAGGCTGCTTGTCCGGGCTATAAGCTCCCGCTTGAAACGCCCTATTCGGGCGGATCCTCAGCACGATAAATTCGCCTTCGCCGAGGCTTGCCTCATCTTCGTGGGAGGCGATAATTATCGCCCTCTACCTCTTCTTTCTCGCCAGACCGTCAGGCGATCTTGCTTCTCCTCCTCCCACGCTGAGTCCTGCGCGAGAGGGTCGCCTTCGCACCGTCCGGTGTTATTATCTCCTCGTGCCGGAATCACCGCTTTTGCTGTGGCGGATTTAGAGCGCGCCACGACGCCGGGCGCTTCGGCTGTTTCTTGAGGGTCATCCTCCGTTGTTCCATCGCCGCTCCTATCTTTTGGGATGTCCACCATGTATATGTCGATGACAAGGTGGCCTTCCAGCGCCCTCAGAGGCGGTTCATCGCCGCCCATACCGCCGATGTCTTCGAGTCAAGTCGAGCATGCCGCTTAAATCATCGACAGGGCTACAAAGTGGTGGTGGTGGGCGTTGAATTTCTTCGCCATCCGCATCCCAACCTTCCCGACCGTAGTCCGCCAGGCTCTCCGGATAAAGAGAGAGACTTTAGTGACCCAGGATGTCGCCAAAGGGCGAAGTGCCGAAAGATGTCCGCGGCGTTGAACTCCATGACCGGCGCCCAACCGATTCGATTAAGGGCGCGGGGTTCGGAGTCCGGAGAGGAGTCCGCACCTTGGAGTTACGGCCTCGCAGCGACAGGATTGTGTTCGGCCCGACCGCCGAGAGATTTTAGCCCCGTGGCGTGTCCAACCAACCATCCTCGATCGACGAGATCGCCCAATCAATGCTCGAGCGACATCAGTGCGGCCTCCGTGATACCGCTCAGCAGAGTTAGATCATGCCCATCGAGATAGTGCGGCGCAGCTTGGTCTGCGCTCGAATCCGTCAAGATCAAGTCTCCGCGATGTCCGCTGTAGTTTAAACTTCCGACTTTGACCTCGATGGCCAGGGGCGAAGCTGACCGCTTCCAGATGGCCTAGCGAATTGCCCGGGCAGCGGCAAAGCCGCCATATTAAGATCCGTCCGGGAGAAAAGTTCACCGGATCTGCGCCTGTTGATGATTGGGAGCCATCGGGCCTATAGGTGACGGCTACGTAGGAACTCTCAATGAAAGCACCAATGTCGGTGTCAAAACCGCGGATCTCGGTAGGGGGTCCCGAATCGTGCCTCTAGGCGGATGGTAACAGAGACAAAGGACACGATGTTTTTACCTGTGTTCGGCCCTCTCGATGGAGGTAATACCTTACCCCGCTGATTAATATTGATGATATGGGTAGTACAAGAGTAGATCTACCACGAGATCGTAGAGGCTAAACCCTAGAAGCTAGCCTATGGTATGATTGTTGTTCATCCCACGGACTAAAACCTCCTGGTTTATATAGACACCAGATAGGGTTAGGGTTACACAGTAGTCGGTTACAATGGTAGGAGATCTACATATCAGACGCCAAGCTTGCCTTCCACGCCAAGGAAAGTCCCATCCCGACACGGACTAAGTCTTCAATCTTGTATCTTCATAGTCTAGGAGTCCGTCAAGATGATAGTTCGCTATCCTGACACCCCTAGTCCAGACTCCTCAGAGCTCAACGATAAATTCGCTTCTTCTCGCTAAAATCAGAGTGTGCATGAACTCAGCTCTTCCAAACCATCTCATAGCAGCCTGCATACAAAAGAAAGGTGAAAATGATGGTTTAGTAACTTACATCTAAAACCACAAACAGAGCGCGCCTCAAAGAAAACACACAAGAAAAATCAAAGGATGATGAGACAAGAACAAAGACAAAACATACTTCCACATCACCAAAATCTTCAACAATCTCATCGCCATCATACGAAGAGCTGAACTTCACGGCAAAGAAACCACAATCATTACTCTTCCGCTTCTAACATCGATGAAAGTCGGCCTTTGCAATAGTCACCCAGTTAGGTCTTGCTCGCCTTTGTATGCAGTCTAGCCATACACCTCCTCGAAAGCAACCCAACAAATCTCTTCATCTCACGAAAATAACAAAATTAGATGAAGTCAAAACATGTTAATCTAAAATAGTTAAGTTTAGGTACATAAAAAGCGTACACTTGCATAAGATCCACCTAAACAAAATAGCAAGAAGTTCAACTTCTAAATGATAGTCAGCCTGCAAAAGATACCAAAACAGAGACATCAACATTTTGTCAACACAAGGCATAATAAACTTCGTCAAACAAGAGAATGTGAAAGGAGGTTCAGCTAAGAAACACTCATGATATATTGGCAGTCCCCTGGAAACTCGATCGCGACGCTTCCATATTATCGTAAGAAAGTGAATCAAGGATGTCAATGCTCCTAATGATATCTATTCACCACGACACATTATAGTGCGCCATTGTGCCAATTGGCTTGATTAGAATCAAGAAAACCTACTAAGAATGAAAGGACCGTGAACACAAACTATAAAAGCATATGTAATCAAGAACCAGATGAAAAAACTTCTTGACAAACTCAAAGAAAAGGATGCACATGAAATTAAAAAGCAAGAGTTATGAAAACCTAACCAGCTTTATGCTAAGAAGGTCTTCCTCCTTGAACAAACATTGGGAGGAGACCAGCAGATTTTTCAGATCAAACTTTGGAACTCAGTAATCAAGAAATCATACTCCAGCAAGACTGCATTCACAAAAACACAACTAAAACACCTCCCAAATGCCACTACAACAAAATTAAGGAAAAAAGGAGATAGGGGTGCAAAGAACTAAAACATGTATGAAGTAGGGACTAAGTACAACCTCACAAGACTAGTGAATATCGCAAAGGTCTCCGCTTATCCTTCCACAAATTTATGAGATAATCCATTATGTCTCCTTCCATCCGCGCCCTTCACCGAAAAGCGATAAAGGACATGTCTTGTGAGGTCAATCACATTTGTGATTTATAAACATGCAGAGCTTGTCCCTCAGAATACAAAAGGATGGTAAAAAATATTAGAAGTTCATATACAACAACAAATGTAAGTCCGCATACACTATAACTCAAAAGGCAAGAGGAGACATAAAATGTAGTTCAGATACTACAACAACGCATAGCTCGCATAATACAACAATGTAAGTTTAGACACTACAACTCCAAGGCAAAGGAGCGATGATGAGGGTAACTCACTTAGAATACTTCCAGCACCGCCTTTACTCAAGACATACTGCTTCAACTTCCGGCCTTGATAGATGAGGGTAATCAGATTTTTTCAGGGGAGCGACAGGAGAACGCCACTTCAAAGGCAATATTGATGCTCTCTTGAGGAAGTTATGTTCCTGCACTCAACTCGCTGGTTTCCTCCGTCATCACAAAGATTCTTCCCACCTCTACCAAAGAATAAGTACTCAACAAAGACATTTAACATTCTTCGGTAAGCAATCTTCTCAAAATCATCATCTGACTAAATCACTTCGCTTGGTCGCTTCGACGCAGATCAGCCTTCCTGTAGCAAGGGGTTTTGGGAGTACCACGAATACCACCAGCCTGCTTCCCCAACTTGGAAGGAATGAGGGTCCGAGGTCTATCATCTTCTATCAGAGTTGTACTCATCGGTTCCTCCCTAGGCTGGTATTCCTGTGACCCGAGGAATGAGTAGTGGTAATTGGTCAACTCCAACGGATCCACTATGAAAGAAAAAAAGAAGAGAAAACATCACCATTAAAATACAAATGAAGTTCAGGAACATCACAATGTGCAGTCCAACTAATAAAGATGACATGGTTACTACTCAAACTGACCTAAAAAATTAGTCAAGCAGAAAAACTAAATGAAGTTCGTGCACAACCAGAGGCATAGCTCAATATAAACCGATGAACTGGAAATGATTCAACCATGCCTAACAAAACCATAGAAAGGCATCATCTCCAAGTTCAATTAGAAAAGAAAATGCTCATGTCCATTTAAGCAATGGAAGGACAGTAAATTATCAAACAAAACACACAAGCAAAATTAAAAAGATAGAAATGAAGTTCATGTACAAAGAAAATGCCCTCTCCTTCCAAACCAAAGAGCCTTCAACAGATCTCAAGGTAAGTCCAAGTTTCAGAGAAAATATGAAGTTCGTGTAGAATAAAAGATGCAAGTGTGTAAGCAACCAAGTTCCAAATACTTACATGTGTAGTAGCCAAACAGATTTGAAGTCCGTCTCAAACAAGTTAGAAGAAGCGATTGAGTACAGCCACGCCTTCCTGATATCCCCGATATTCTCATGGGAATAATTTGCAAGAACCCCGTCAAGATACGAATTAACATTAGTAAGCATGAAGAATCCGCAATGACATCGCCATCGATCTAAGTAAAAGAATAGTGTTAGAACGTAAAAAGAAAGCCAACGAATTAAACACGCTTGTATATTAAGTACAACTACGCTAAATGTATGTGATAAAGATAAAAGTGGAACTCATACTTGTTTTGTCATCGGGGACATCAATTCAATCTAGAGGGAAATTGTCGATGATAAGAGGACCAAGGATGTCTCCCGTCGCTTGATGTCATCCTTCCAAAGCCTCTTGATGTTGTCGGTCATCCGCCAAACAAAGCGCATTAACACATTCATCTTTTTGGTCCATAGTAGGAATCGAGAAGTCGAACCTTGAATTCTTCAGTCAAGGAATATCGACACCCAATGACCGACACCACCCATGGAAGGTGAACCTCAAAGTGGTCAAAAGTAGGGAAACAACTCAAGCATCATAAACACACGAATCATTAAAAATGAGAATTAATATCGTAACGCTACAAAAGAAAAATAAAACAAATATTAACACAAGGGATCGTGACCGCAAAACTAATACAAAGGCAAAGAACAAGATATTGCATACCAATCATATGCATCCATGCTATCCGACCACTCGCCATGAAGTACTCTCACACGGAATCAAATTGACCAAAATATTGTCCTAAGATAATGCGCATAATACCAACAAATGAAAAAATACAAAATGAGACAAACAAGTTTTAACTAAAATGGTAAGGAACAAAAAGAAAAGAAATCACCTGTGATGGTTGACTTACACAAACCCAATACGGCAGATGAGTTTATCCGATCCCGGTATCTTCGCACATAGATGTGAGAGTACACTCACCACACTAGATGTAAGCATTCCGCGAGGACCAAAAGATATTATGATTTCTTGAATGTAAGCTTCACACTCCTTGTTTTGAACATAATCATTTCTCTAAAACAACCTAATAGAAAGTAAAACAAGTTCAGAAGCAGAACTCGTGAAGTTAATAACACACGTTAGCACGTAAGTTCAGCTATATCAACAACAAAGATAAAGACAAAAGAGGCCAAGTTCAAGACCAGAGAAGTAAAAATAAGAATTTCGTACATAGAGTTGGGAAGTTCAGTAAGAAACCACAAAAGGCTCAAAGGGGGGTACATGGATGATGTAAATATTGAGCACCGTGACTCACCTCTTGGAACGATCATTCCTAAGCCTAGTTAAACTGTAGTAAAAGTCATCAACCTTCTTTCAGACGACAAGAAGGTCGCTTATCTCGCCACCAAAAAGAAAATAGCAATTAACAAAGAACACTCAAAGCACATAGATTCACGATAGCTTCAATTAAGACCAACATTCAAGCACAAACATTCAAAACATAGCACATCTCATCCGCTACATCGTAAAAGATAAAACCACAAAGATCATAGACATCACAACCCATGCATTACAAACCTCCACCCACATAGAAAAACAGTTCACTTAACATTCTTTACAACCCACACGCACAAACAACAAAACCAAGTTCAACTTAGACCACACAGCAGCTTTATAGGGGATATCATGGACTAAACCAAACAACAAAGAGGGAAGGATGGGAAAGAAGAGAGAAGCATGCTCCTCTTCATGGATCTCTGCTTCAGACCAAAGGGCAAGACCGGAATGATCAACCTCCTCTCCATAGCTATCGCTTCAGATCTTCATCGTTGCCTCCAAGAGACGCAAGATCGTTGAAGGACACAAAGAAGAATGGAGCAACCGGAGAATCAAACAAGAAAACATTTGGTTGTGCATGTACAAAGATCAACATCAATCGATGGCTCGGCCGCAGAGACTTCTCCGCTTGAAAGAAGACTACCACCCGCCCAGGCAGGCAGCAGACTCAACATGATCTTTCTCCAAAATGATGTCTCTAGTTGTCTTGCCCTCGCCAAGATCGTAAACCTCAGCGCCAATGGACGATCGAGGTTCACTCAGACCACCCTGTCTTGAGCGAGCTTAAGTTCGAGACGACATGTCTCGCAACCTTCTCTGAGCAACACTAACATCATCATTCTCCGCCGCAGAAAAAGAAACAAAAGTCATTACAAAGGGCTGACCGAACCTCATGCACAAGCGTAAGTCCGCCTCAGGGCAACAAGACAAATGTACAAGAAAAATGGTAACTTATTTTCACCGCCATGAACCTCATCAACTATTACTCCACTAGCGGAGCAGGTTCATGCAATGGGCAGCCTCATGCACAGAGAGGAGCAGCCATGCATGCAGTAAAACATCCTCCTCAACCCTAGCATCATCATCAACGGCCTACAAAAAATCATGTAGAAAACAAATACCTAATCAAGAAAAAGTTCACGTTATATAATCGAGAAGGTCGTATCACAACTGCACATAATGGAAGTCCAAATACAGAAACATAGCACACCGTGATATCAAACTACCATTAAGATACAAAATAAGACAAAAAGGCAATCATCAAAGTCATAGAATTTCAGTGTCAAGCACTTGAAGTTCAGTCCTATAAACAGAGAAGGTCACCTAGGAAACACTAGTACCAAAAAGAAAAAGACTAGAAAATAATCATGTAGAAAACAAATACCTAATCGCCAGGTTCACGCTACATAATCGAGAAGGTTAGCTATCACAACCGACACATCATGGAAGTCCAAATACAAAGAAACATAGCACACCGATATCAAACTACCATTAAGATACAAAAGAAGACAAAAGGGCTACTATAGAAGTTCAGTGTCAAGCACTTGAAGTTCGTGTCCTATAAACAGAGAAGGTCACCCTATAACTGCATAACAAGAATAATCGAAGCTAACAATGAACAAGAGTAAAAGAAATATCAAAAGCCAACATAAACAAACCTCTTCGCACGCCTCCACATGGCCTCCTTCACGACCCAAACGAACGGGATCCCCGCCTCAATCTCTCTCACAACAACACTCCTCTATCTTCAAAAGGTTGGCACACAGGCCCCGCATTTCTTGAACAGCACAAAGCTAGCCCTGAGGTGGGAAGTGCTCACTTAAGCTCAAGAAGATATTTATCTTCAATCGACAAAAGCTCCTTCAAGACTCAAGATCAAAACCGTGGCCGGAGGAAGAATCCCATCCACGCGACTAAGACGCCAACCGCTGTTCGAACACGAGCAATCTCCACAAACAGCTTCCGTAAGTCCATAAATCCTAGAAAGGGAAATATTCGCAGAGCATCGAAAAAACTCGAAGAAACACCACCGCAAAGACTCACACCGGCATAAGAACCTTCTGATCATACAAGCACCAAGAGTTAACATCCCGCGAGAATTCAAATCTCGAGAAGTTCCACTACCTAGGTCAAGGCAAGACGAGGCATAGTAAGAACAGGATGTTCCATACGATAAAGAACACAACCTCAACCCGTGTCTTCCACTACATATACAAAACAAAAGTCAACACATCACAAAACAAATGAAAGAACATGGAAGCAGTAAATACGTAAGACAAGAGAGCGAAGTCTCAAGTTAGTACCACATGTCGACATCAAAAATAGACAATGACAAGGAAAAAAGGCGTATAAACAGACACACAAACTACACCAAAAATTCCACTAATGCCTACACACGCAGTACATTTCAGAAGTCCAACTATGTCTACATAGGCAGTACAACCATGTATGACCAGAAGTTAACTTGCTTTCAAAAATGTTGGAAATTTATATAGCGTAAGTTCAACCATGCATGTGCAACAACAAAGTTTAGCTTATTTCATATGAATATATCCAAGTTCACCTATGTACACAAAGGCAAGAATACTATATAAGCCAAGGTCAGCTAATTTACTCATCTATATGAACAGATAGGTCATCTATGTACATAGTAGAAGTTCAACCATGCACACAAAGGTAGTACTAACTCTACGTAGTAAAGAAGAAACACTCACAGTAGTCTCCCAAACACCCAGCTTGGTCGGGTCATCATCACCTTCCTAACCAAGTCACCAGCAGCGAAGCCCAAGAAGCTTGGCCTAATCCATGTAATTGATGCGAGGCGGCCCTCAAGTCAACATTAGCGCCTTGCCAATGATAAGGCAATTCAGTACATAAGAACTGCTGATGGCACAATTGTACAGCTTTTTTCCTCCGCTAGTACTTTGCCGATACCTAACAACAAAGACTTCGAGGGTCATCAACAACCAACCGGCAAGAGTCCATATCTGCCATATCCTCAAACACAAGATTCTCAATATTGCCGCTTCCCCCGACACTCGTAGACGCTCCAGGATAACCACCTTCATGAAAACAATCGTAAAACACCGCAGAAAGCAAGATCATCCTCCGCCTCATCCTTCACAAGTTCCGTGAGGATATTCCGCAGATCCTTTGTCTTGATGTCGCTACTCCTAGCGCACTCTAAGCTTGCCTTTCAACCTCATAACAGATCATCAAACCCATCACTGAGGGCCTAGGAGGGGGACGATTACCTTTGAGGGAATCCAAACAGATGGTGAATAGCATCACTTGTAATACGCAGAACCTTGTTCGCCTCACCCATGTCCGTAATCATGGCTGCGGTGGTCAACTCGTGTAGATGTTGCCTCAAAGGACTAGAAATGTTGAATCAACCTTCAAGTCAAACACACAACCAAAACCAGCCTTGATAACCCTCGCCTTGTGCCTCTGTCAGAGCATTTTCAAGACACGCCTTCACCTCTCTCTAGTGAGCAGCGAACTGCCTTGTTAAAACGCTTCGCCACCTCCTCCTTGGCCACATTCTTCGGGCTGCTTTGCATCCTCTCTCTCCTCTCTGTGCCGCTTCCACAAGTCGATACTAAAAAAATGAGATACACAATGAGATACACAAGCTACACCAAAATTCCACTAATGCCTACAAAATTACACACTCAAGACATTTCAGTGGTCCAACTATGTCTACATAGGCAAGACAACCATGTATGACCGTAAGTTTGAAGGAAATATGCCCTAGAGGCAATAATAATGTTATTATATTATTTCCTTATATCATGATAAATGTTTATTATTCATGCTAGAATTGTATTAACCTAAACATAATACATGTGTGAATACATAAACCTACGTGAGTGTCACTAGTATGCCTCTATTTGACTAGCTCGTTAATCAAAGATGGTTATGTTTCCTAAATCCATGAACAAGGAGTTGTTATTTGATTAACGGATCACATCATTGGTTGAATGATCTGATTGACATGACTCATTCCATTAGCATAGCACCCGATCGTATAGTTTGTTGCTAGTGCTTTTATTCATGACTTATACATGTTCCTATGACTATGAGATTATGCAACTCCTGCTTGCACGAGGAACACTTTTGTGCTACCAAACGTCACAACGAATCGGGTGATTATAAAGGTACATTATGTGTGTCTCCAAGGTACATGTTGGGCTGGCATATTTTGAGATTAGGATTTGGTTATCCGATTGCTCTGGAGAGGTATCTTCTGCCCCTCTCAGTAATGCACATCACATAAGCTCTTAAGCATTGCAACTAAATGTGTTAGTTGTGAGATGATGTATTATTGAACGAGAAAAGAGACTTACCAAGAATCTAGATTGAATTAGGTATTGGATACCGACGATCGAATCTCTGCAAGTAACATACCGATGACAAAGGGAACAACGTGAGGTTGTTATGCGGTTCACTGACAAAGATCTTCGAGAATATGTAGGAGCCAATATGGGCATCCAGTGTCCCGCATTGGTTATTGACCAGGAGAGGTGTCTCGGCCATGTCTACATAGTTCTCGAACCCGTAGGGTCCGCACGCTTAACGCTTCGGCGATGCTTATTATGAGTCTATATGATATTGATGTACCGAAGGTTGTTCGAGTCCCTGATGAGATCAATCACGACATGACGAGGAGTCTCAAATGGTCGAGACATAAAGATTGATATATTGGAAGCCTATGTTTGATTTTAATCACCCGGTGAAATTGGGAATTTCACTCGAGTACCGGGGTTACGGAATCTCCCGGGGTCAATGGGCCTGATGGGCCTTAGTGGGAAAGAGTAGGGGGCCATAGTGCTGGTCAAGCACCTTCTCCCCTTCCCTAGTCCTATTAGGACTAGGAGAAGGGCGCTCTCTCTCTTCCCACTTGGGGAAACCTAGTTGACTAGGATTTGGGGGAATCTTACCCCAGTAGGAGTAGGACACCTCAAGACCTCTCTCTTGGCCAGCCAGCCCCTCCCCTTCCCTCCTTGAGATACATAAAGGGGGGCACCCCATGACACACAAGTTGATCATTGAGATCGCTCAGCCGCTGCAGGTGCGGTGCCCCTTCCACCAAACTACACCTCGAATATACCGCTATGAGCTTAGGCGAAGCCTCCGGAACCGGTGGAACATCATCATCGCCACCACGCCGCCGGGTCACGACGTAAATCCTCCCTCAACACTTACCGATCGGAGTTCGAGGGACGCCATCGAGCCGAACGGTGCGTAATCCTGGAGGTGCCGACGCTCGCACTTCTTGATCGTTGGATCGAAGAAGTACGACTACTCTTTCTACGCTGCGTCAACGCCTGCTGTCGGTTCACGAGGGTACGAGACAACACTCTCATCTCGCTGCTATGCATCACCATGATCTTATGCGTGATCGTAGGAAAATTTTTGAAATTACTACGCTCCCCAACAAAGTTAACATGCTATCAAAATGTTGGAAATTTATATAGCGTAAGTTCAACCATGTACAACAAGGCAGTAATAAAACATGAATACTGTAAGTCCAACTATATCACATAGGCAAGTACAAACCATGTATGACCATAAGTTAACATGCTTTCAAATTGTTGGAAATTTACAAAGCGTAAGTTCAACCATGTATACCAAGGCAAGAATCAAACATGTATCTCTTAAGTCCAACTATGTCTATATAGAGGACGCCTAACTTGTTTTTGGCAGACATGATGATGAATTTTATTGTATGAGATGATCATGTTTTGTAACCGGTTATTTCGGCAATCGGCAGGAGCCATATGGTTGTCGCTTATTGTATGAAATGCATCGCTCGTAATGCTTTTACTTTATCACTAAGCGTAGCGATAGTCGAGAAGTATTAAGATTGGCGTAGACGACAACCATGCTAACGATGGAGATCAAGGTGTCACGCCGGTGATTTATGGTGACTGATGACGGTGCTTCGAGATGGAGATCGTGCTAATAACAAGATGATGATGGCATTACATCATATCACTTATATTGATTGCATGATGATGTTAATCCTTTATGCATCTTATTTTGCTTTGATTGACCTGTGAGCATTATAAGATGATCCCTTACTAAATTATCAAGAAGTGTCTCCTCCCGAGTATGCATCGCATGTAAAGTTCTTCGTACGAGACACCACGTGATGATCGGGTGTGATAGGCTCTACGCTCAAATACAACGGTGTAAAACAAATTGTAACACGCAGAATACTGTGTTATACTGACTTGCTATGCATATAAGATATGACTCCTAACACGGAGACCGAAGGTCGAGCGTGAATCATATAGTAGATATGATCAACATATTGATGTTCACCATTGAAACTACTCCATCACACGTGATGATCGGTCATGGTGTAGTTGATATGATCACGCAATCACTTAGAGAATTGAGGATATTTTTCTAAGTGGGAGTTCTAAGTAATTAATTGAACTTAAATTTATCATGAACTTAGTACCGATAGTATCTTGCTTGTCTATGATGTGTAGATAGATGGCTCGTGCTGTTGTTCCGTTGAATTTTAATGCGTCCTTGAGAAAGCAAAGTTGAAAGATGATGGCAGCAATTACACGGATGGGTCCGAATTTGAGGATTATCCTTATTGCTGCGAAGAATTACGCCCGGAAGCACCGTTAGGTGCCGCCTGGTGTAAGGGCTGCGCCGGTTGTGAACGCTCCGCAAAGCAAAGCGATGACTACTCTATAGTTCAGTCAGCATGCTTTACGGCTTAGAACCGGACTTCAACGCTGCTTTGAACACCATGGAGCATATGAGATGTTCCAGAGTTGAAGTTAATATTCCAAGCGAATGCCCGGATTGAGAGATATGAAGTCTCCAATAAGTTCTATAGCTGTAAGATGGAGGAGAACGGTTCGTCAAGTGAGCATATACTCGTAATGTCCGATATAACAATCACTTGATTCAACTGGAGTTAATCTTCCGATGATTGCGCCATTGATGAATTCTCCAATCATCGCCACCAAGCTACAAGAGCTTCGTGATGAACTATAATATGCAAGGGATGACCAAAACAATGCCCGAGCTTGCGATGTCGAAAGTCATGGAGGTAGAAATCAAAAGGAGCATCAAGTGTTGATGGTTAACAAAACCACTAGTTTCAAGAAAAGGGCAAAGGAAAGAAAAGGGAAACTTCAAAAGAGCGGCAAGCAAGTTGTCGATCAAGAGAAGAAACCCAAGTCTGGTCCTAAGCTCGAAACGAGTGCTTCTATTGCAAGCGGCTGGTCATCGAAGCGGAACTGCCCCAAGTATTTGGCGGATAAGAAGGATGGCAAGGTTAACAAAGGTATATGTGATATACATGTTATTGATGTGTACCTTACTAATACTCGCAGAGCACTGGTATTTGATACTGGTTCTATTGCTAATATTTGCAACTCAAACAGGGCTACGGATTGCCGAAGATTGGCTAAGGACGAGGTGACAATGCGGGAAATGGTTCCAAAGTCGATGTGATCGCATCGGCACGCTACCTCTACATCTACCTTCGGATTAGTATTAGACCTAAATAATTGTTATTTAGTACCAGCGCTGAGCATGAACATTATATCGGATCTTGTTTGATGCGAGACGGTTATTCATTTAAATCGAGAATAATGGTTGTTCTATTTATATGAATAATATCTTTTATGGTCATGCACCATTGAAGAATGGTTTGTTTTACTTAATCTTGATAGTAGTGATACACATATTCATAATGTTGAAACCAAAAGATGCAGAGTTGATAATGATGGTGCAACTTATTTGTGGCACCGCCGCTTAGGTCATATCGGTGTAAAGCGATGAAGAAACTCCATACGATGGACTTTTGGAGTCACTTGATTATGAATCACTTGGCACTTATGAACCGTGCCTTATGGGCAAGATGACTAAAACACCGTTCTCCGGAACTATGGAGAGAGCAACAGATTTATTGGAAATCATACATACGATGTATGTGGTCCAATGAATGTTGAGGCTCGTGGCGGATATCGTTATTTTCTCACCTTCACAGATGATTTGAGCAGATATGGGTATATCTACTTAATGAAACACAAGTCCTAAACATTTGAAAAGTTCAAAGAATTTCAGAGTGAAGTGGAAAATCATCGTAACAAGAAAATAAAGTTTCTACGATCTGATCGTGGAGGAGAATATTTGAGTTACGAGTTTGGCCTACATTTGAAACAATGCGAATAGTTTCAAGAACTTACGCCACCGAACACCACAACGTAATGGTGTGTCCGAACGTCGAATCGCATTTTTATTAGATATGGTGCGATCTATGATGTCTCTTACTGATTTACCGCTATCGCTTTGGGGTTATGCTTTAGAGACGCTACATTCACTTTAAATAGGGCACCATCTAAACTGCTGAGACGACGCTTATGAACTGTGGTTTGGCAAGAAACCAAAGTTGTCGCTTCGAAAGTTTGGGGCTGCGATGCTATGTGAAAAAGCTTCAACCTGATAAGCTCGAACCCAAATCGAGAAATGTGTCTTCATAGGATACCCAAAGGAGACAGTTGGGTACACCTTCTATCACAGATCCGAAGGCAAGATTTTGTTGCTAAATTCGAAACTTTTTGGAGAAAGAGTTTTCACGAAAGAAGTGAGGGAGGAAAGTAGAACTTGATGAGATAATCAGATCTACTCCCTTATTGAGAATAGTACATCACGTAAAAACAGTTTCGTGACACCTACACCAAATAGGAGGAAGCTAATGATGATGATCATGAAACTTCAGATCAAGTTTCTACGTAACTTCGAGATCAACCAGAGCAAGATCCGCACTGTGAGTGGTACGGTAATCCTATTTTGGAAGTCATGTTATCGAACATGATGAACCTACGAACTATGAAGAAGCGATGGTGAGCCCAGATTCCACAAAATGGCTTGAGGCCATGAAATCTGAGATGGGATCCATGTATGAGAACAAAGTGTGGATTTTGGTTGACTTGCCGATGATCGGCAAGCAATTGAGAATAAATGGATCTTCAAGAAGAAGACCGACCGATGGTAATGTTATCGTTTATAAAGCTCGACTTGTTGCAAAAGGTTTTCGACAAGTTCAAGGGATTGACTACGATGAGACCTTCTCACCAGAAGCGATGCTTAAGTCCGTCCGAATCATGTTAGCAATTGCCGATTTTATGATTATGAAATTTGGCAAATGGATGTTAAAACTGCATTCCTGAATGGATTTCGGAAGAAGAGTTGTATATGATGCAACCAGAAGGTTTTGTCGATCCAAAGGAGCTAACAAAGTGTGCAAGCTCCAGTGATCCATTTATGGACGGTGCAAGCCTCTCGAGTTGGAATAAACGCTTTGATAGTGTGATCAAAGATTTGGTTTTATATGCACTTTTGGAGAAGCCTCAGATTTACAAGAAAGTGAGTGGAGCTCGAGCATTTCGATATTATATGTGGATGACATATTATTGATCGGAAATGATATAGAATTTCGGATAGCATAAAGGATACTTGAATAAGAGTTTTCGATGAAAGACCTCGTGAAGCTGCTTACATATTGGGCATTAAGATCTATAGAGATAGATCAAGACGCTTAATAGGACTTTCACAAAGCACATACCTTGATAAAGTTTTGAAAAGTTCAAATGGATCGTGCAAAGAAAGGGTTCTTGCCGTATTATAAGGTGTGAAGTTGAGTAAGACTCAATGCCCACCACCGCAGAAGATAGAGAGAAAATGAAAGATGTTCCTATGCTTCAGCCATAGGCTCTATCATGTATGCAATGCTGTGTACCAGACCTGATGTGTGCCTTTGTCTGTAAGTTTAGCAGTGTACCAAAGTAATCCAGAGTGGATCATCGGACAGCGGTCAAGAACATCCTTAAGTACTTGAGAAGAACTAAGGATATGTTTTCATTTATGGCGGTGACAAAGAGCTCGTCAGAACGGTTACGCCGACGAAGTTTTGACACGATCCGGACGATTCTAAATCGCAAACCGGATACGATTTACATTAAACGGTGGAGCCTGTCTTGGTGCAGTTCCAAACAAAGCGCCGCTATGGGATCTACATGTGAAGTTGAGTACATAGCTGCTTCGAAGCAGCTAATGAAGGAGTTTGATGAAGGAGTTCATAACCGATCTAGGTGTTGTACCTAGTGTATCGGGTCCAATGAAAATCTTTTGTGACAATATCGGTGCAATTGCCTTGGCAAAAGAATCCAGATTTCACAAGAGAACCAAGCACATCAAAAGACGCCTAACTCCATCCGGATTTGGTCCGTGGGAGACATAGAGATATGCAGATACATACGGATCTGAATGTTGCGACCTGACTAAGCCTCTTCCACGAGCAAAACATGATCAGCACCAAGACTCCATGGGTGTTAGAATCATTATGTAATCTAGATTATTGACTCTAGTGCAA